>VXAY01004719.1:2111743-2158172 GCA_013399855.1 Oxyruncus cristatus | reverse complement strand
TTTTTTTTTTTTTTTTTTAAATTTCAAGAGCTATGGGTCCCACTCAATTATTTTTTCCACTGTTCAGTGACAGGCTGGGAGAAAATGTCTACTCTGTGTCTGTCCCGGGGGTTAAGTCACCCTCTGGGGAGGTAGAGATGGGAGTTCAAGTGATTTGAAAGTAAAGTTACTTAGTTGCTGACCTCAGCAACTGCTCTGCTTATGTATGGTGTTATATGAAGGAGAGAAGCCACCAGCACTAAATGTCATCTGAATGACTCTGGCTGTGGGCTGTGTGTGCTGGAGAAGGTCACAGAACCTGGAGTGTCTGTTGAGCCCCTGAGCTTGGTTGATTGCCTGTGCATCCCAAGCCACCAGAGCTTAGAAGAGGGCTTCTGAGGCTCACCTTAGCATACCTGTGCTCATTAGGAGGGCTGTAGGCATCTAAATTTCACAATACAATATGGGGCTTTAAATTTCCCTTGTGTGACAACTTTGAAGCCCAAATGGTTTGGGGGTGGTGGTGGTTTTTTTCTGGTTATGGGTTTGGGGTTTTTTTGCCTTACCATCCTCTGGCTGCAAATTGTTCAGTTGCATGATGGACAGGTGGGAGGGATGTGATAATGTCCTCATGGGACTGTATAGGCTACTGTGGGGATAACAATTAGAAGCCAAGCCCTGATTCCTCTCTCTACTAAATAAAAATCAAATAGGAGGTCCTGTTTTCCCTGTCTTGCCCTGGTCTCTTCTTACTCTTACGTGCATTTAAAAGGAAGCAGGAAGTTCCATGATGAGCTGTAGGTACAGTTTGGCTTTGCTTTTTATATCAGAGCAGCGACAGATTGAAAAGCTTCAATTTTGTCATTTGAGGAAGATATTCGAAGATGAAGTAAACTCACCTGTTCTACCACCAGCCTTCCTAAAACCAAGTCTTTCCCCAGAAGTGTCCGTTCTTTTGTGTCCGCTTCATTTACTTGATTGCAACAGGATACAATTAATGTAAAGAGTGGATGAATCAATTAATGGAGAGAGTTACCTTGAGAAGAAGGTGATGTGTTCTTGTCTAGGAACGGTACATGTGACTCTTACTTTATAACCTTCAAAAGATAATTTTGGTCTGTGGATACAGGATGATTATTTGCTGAAAATTGAAGTTAAAAAAATCTTACTTGGGAATAGTTTATTTGTAATTTGGGGTATTTCTGTATGTGTAAACATCTGTATATTCTTATTGTGTTCTTGCTAAGTTAATTTTTATACATGGGGTTACAACTGCATATTTTGGCACCTGAGTATTCCTCCCCCTGCCTTCCCAAGCTCGCTCCAGCCAGTGACTGTTTCTTTTTCTGTCTATCCCACTTCCTTTCTCTGGCTCCTTCCAGCTGCCAGTGTGTCCTGCTCACCCCACTCTTAGTGACTTACAGCTACTTTTCCTGGTGGTAGCAACAGCCTTGGATCAGATCTAGGTATATTCCCCCTCACTTGGCCCACTTTCAGGTGTCTTTGCTGTGCCTTTAGATGGAAAAGAACAAGAATTTTGCTTGTCAAAAATATTTTTCAACTATTGATGCAAGGATTGAGCTGGATAGAAACAAAGAAAAGTAGTTGGAGAATAAGGAACCAGTCGTTTGGACACATGAGGCAGTCCATACTGCCCTTTGGTTAGATGTACCAGATTTGGAGGGCTCCAAACAATTATCACATGCTTGTATTTTGGTGTTAGCAAAGTTAGTCTCCAGCAGAACTTCGCAAACATGGCTGTATGCAGTATTTTGCTGCAGTGATTGGAGAAAACTCACTCCTAAACCAGAGAATGCTCTTGCACATATACGCAGGCAATTTCATGTTCTTTCTCCCTCTCTGCATTGGTGTCTTGTCCACTATTTCCTGGTTGCTGTATTTGGGATCACTACCTGTGGACTTTGCCAACTGTTTGTTTTCTTTGGCTTACTGGGGTCTGACCCTGTAGATCCCATACCTTTGCCTAATGTTTCCATTTGTGACTAGCTCCAAAGCAAAGCTCAGTCATGGAAAGCTGAGAAACCTGTGTCAGCTTGAGGTTGTTTAAATTAGATTTCAAAAACTTCTTGGCAACTTTGGATGTTTCTTTTTTCCACCTTTTTTTTAGCCTTAAGTCTGAAGTGCTGGGGTTTCTAGCTGGGTTTCCAAGGAAATATTTGTGCTGGGGTGGAGGTGAGAGGCTGGGTGTCTTTGATTTACTGCTGTCTGTTCACAACCCATTTTATGTAGTTTTAGAGAGGGCATATTTTCCTTCCATTTGTTCAGCATTTGAACCATGTGCTGTTTACTGCCTGCCCTCTTGCGTCACATTGCTTTTCCCCAGACTACACATCACCAAACTCCAATCAATTTATGTTTGGCTGTGACAGAAGACAAGCAGGAACTACAATTGCTTTCAACTCCTTTACATGCTGGAAGTCACAAAATGATAGATTCATTTTTCCAGCCTTCTGGATCTTGATTCATTCAATGCATTAGAGATTCTTGGTTGTTCTTTTAGCAGAGTATGCCAGAATCCTTCTTTACCTACTGAGCTCACATTTCAGGTACTAATATGTCTTCATAACATAACTCCTTCCTCATCCTGTAGGTTCCAAACTCACTCATTCCCTAAATCTGTACTATCAGGCATCCATAAGGATGCTTGGTGGGCAGTTTTGGGGATCCCAGCTCCTTAAGGGGAGGATTGACAAACAGGATCTCTTCTCCCTGTCACCTTCCCCACAGATACCGGATTTTAGAGCACTGAAACATGACCACATAGATGATAACTTTTTGGGAAGTTCAGATACTCTCTTGTACACAATATTTTTTCCTCATGTCCCACCAATTCGAAGGATTTTTACCTACTCTTCACTGTTAATTGGGCTGAGTGAAATGTTTGGAATGATTTTTTTTTCTTTACTGTGTCACAAAAGAACACCAGATGCCACAATCACAACCTTCCGTGAACATAGATAAAATCGCTTCACCACAGATGTTGGCTATAAATGCAAAGTGGAGCAAACCTTCATTGCTTGTCATTTGTTTACTGCTGTACCTGCTCTGACCCCAGCATGAGCTCTCCACCCTGCTGACATCCAAGGTAACTGATGTACGGCAACTGGCATAACCTGTACCTACTTAATCTGCCCTCTGGGAACTAATAACTAATGACACTGCTTCAGACTGACTACTCTTTTTTGTATAAACATCTCCCAGGTATAATCCTTTTTGTGTTACACAGAAGTCTCACCAGCTCCCTGCTTACCTGTAGCTTCTTGCAATGTTAGTGTCACCAAATGTTTTTTCTGTTGTGCAGTAACACATGCAGTAACACATCTTAAAGAAAACAAGGTCCATCTGGTTTAATGTTTTATCACTCATCATGGCTTCAGATCTTTGCTCTGAGAAAACATCTGCAATTCTGGAAATGGATAGTTAGGTTATTTCTGTCCCGCTAACTGGAAGAGGGCTGGAGTTACAAGGCACTGAGTGGCGTGCAGCCTTGAAGCTTAAGCCAGCTTCCCTCTTAAGCAGAAGATTCTACCGACTTGCAACCCACTAAGTTGTGTTGTCATCACATGAAACTGAGCATATGTGCTGCATGCCTCAGAGCTTGACAGAGAGGCCTCCTCCAAGCAGGTCAAACAGGGCCAGAAAGAGAGCTAAAATAAACCCATGTGGGCAGCAAAGGTCCAGGACTGAGCCTCTGCCTTTTTCTTTTTTGATCTATTAACAGTCAATAGAGAGTAATAAATTAGAGAATAATCTGGTAGCACAAAACGTTTTTAATTTGTTTACTATTCCCTGAAAACAACTGTTGAATTTACCACCTATTGTCATCTATAAATGTATAATTGGATTACTACTTATGTGAGTCTGCATTTTCTCTCAAATCTAACAGTCCTATTACACCATTATGAATAAAAGCAGATAATTTTATTTAAAACTCGTTAGTCTTATATATAAAAAGTAGTATTGTGATTAGTATCAAAGTGCCTTGGACTTCAGCATTCTGCTGCCTGTGGGTTAGTAGCAATTTATTCTATTTGTGCTTTATTATCTCGAATTTTTTTTTTCAATTTGTCTGAAAATCGCATTAAAAAAAACATTTTTTCCCAAAAATATGAGCCAGATAAAAATGCCCCATGATTTATTTGAAAATATCCAAACATATTACCTCAATTTTGCTCTTGTCCTCTGGTATATGCCATCTGCACACTTGCAGAATTTTGCTGATATGTGAGATTGTGAAACAAAGAAGCTCACATAAAAAAGCTAATTGAGAAGTCTATTGCCCCAGCTGCTCTGTGAGACTTGCTGAATGTGAAAAACTCCTCCCAAATACATAAATTTATTGTTACAATTAATTCAGTTTTATTAATCTTTGTTAATATTGTACTGGTAAAGTACCTAAAACACTTTGAAATGAGTGGATGTTTTCATGCTGACATCAATAAGATTATTATAAATAGTTTTATATTATACAGTTTCTTTCTAAGCCTTTTTCAGGAGATAGATATTTTAATACATCAGAGAATCACAGAATATGCCAGGTTGGAAGGGATCCACAAGGATCATCAAGTCCAACTCTTAGCCCTTCACAGGGACATCCCCAAGAATCACACCATGTGCCTGAGAGTGTTGTCCAAACGCTTCTTGAACTCAGGCTTGGTGCTGTGACCACTTCCCTGAGGAGCCTGTTCCAGTGCCCAACCACCCTCTGGGTGAAGAACCTTGTTCTAATATCCAACCTGAACCTCCCCTGACACAAATTCAGCCCATTCCCTCGGGTCCTGTCACTGGTCACCACAGAGAAGGGATTACTGCTTGCCCCCCCTCTTCCCCTCACGAGGAAGTTGTAACTGCAACGATGTCTCCCCTCAGTCTCCTCCAGGCCGAACACACCAAGTGCCCTCAGCTGCTCCTCACACGGTTTCCCCTCAAGGCCCTTCACCATCTTCATTACCCTCCTTTACACACTCTCTTAACAGCCGAATATCTTTCTTGTATTGTGGTGACCAAAACTATACACAATATTGTGAGGATATATGCTGGTATTTGTCACTCTGTGCAGTATAGAGGGGTTTGAAACAAAGCAACAATGCAAATAGTGTTTCTTCTACATAATATCCACAAGTTTTACCTATTTCAAATATAGCATGTGCAGTCTACATGTAACTGAGAATATTGTAGCCCTGGGAATAATATTTGCTTATTGGTGACATATCTTATTTTTGTATCTTCTGTGAGATCTGTCATGAATAAATATTATAACTTTTTGGGGCATTTTTTGTGCCTATGTAAAAGGATGATACCAAGTGACTTTGACAACATCTACAACAAATGAATAGGTGATGGAAATGCTGTCTTTGCTCACCAAATATCCAGAATGACCTATCTTTTGTCAGCATCTGAGCCAGGAACAGGCCAGGAACAGGAGCAACGGCTTACAGTTGCCCCATCCTGAGTTTTGAGGTTGTAATCTAGTGAGGGAGGAAAGATATGGCACACCTAACTTGCCAAAGACTTTCACATTGTCATATCAAAGGTGCTTGTGGAATGTGTGTAAACTGAGACGCAAGCAGAAATTCTGCTTCAGTGGTATGGAGGCTTTTGTTTTACTTTTGTTGGTCTTTCCATATATTGATAATGCTTATGAAACTGAAAGGTGGCCAGCAGAGGAAGGTCCAGTCAGCATCCACTGTCCTCCTCTTGCAAGCCAAATGCCCAGGAGCACAGATGGCCTTTATGACCATTATGGGCTGGAGACAAATTCAATGAAAAGTAATTTAAGTTCTTACAGAAAAAGTATATGAATGTGGGTTTGTTCCCAACATGAGACAGTCTGAATCAACAATGGGAATGGGCCGGTTACCAAAGAGTCTGCTGGAGCAAGTTCCCTCTGCCAGGCCAGGATCTCCTCTCCCTCTTGGCCATTAGAGGGAGGAAAAAATAACAGACTATAAGAGCCACTAAAATAAGGACCAACACCAAGAATGTACCATGGGTTTAATACCAGCTCCTCCTCTTGAAGTAATTATAGTTGATGTTGCCCAACGGTTACCGATCAACTATCTTTTATCGTGGTCTTTTGTTTGGAGTCAGTAGTTTGGCTTGAACATCAAGACCAGCACACGCCAGTTGGCTTCTCACAGAGAGTAAAATAGGACTGAAGGTGACAGGGAGTGTCATGCTGCTTCAGCGATGAAACAGGCAACTGAGTTTGGGCTAGACCAAAACCCTTTCTGAGTATTTGTTTCACATTATATAACCTTTACCCAAAAGTTCACAACAGCACTAATTTTAAAGTGAGAAAAGCTCAGGCTAAATGAAATACCGGAATTTCTCATAGTATTGACTCCTGTGTACTCGGAAATGTGGTATTTGCTAAAAATGTATTGGTAAACTCGGAAGTTTTCTTTGAATTTTGTGATGTGACCTAGATTTAGGTGGTGCAAATAACTCTTGCAATACCATTCTCACCTAACCCATTTCTATTTTTGTGCAAAGTAACTGACATATAACCATCACCATGACTCCCCCATACTTGTGTTTGTCGGGAAATTATTTTTTTTAAGGGGAAAATTAACTCAGTATGTGCATCTGAAGGCTCAAGTTCTGCATCATTCCTAAATTTCGGTGCTGCATGTTTTGGTGTTTTCTTCTGCTTTGGAAGTGAGCTGTTAAAAGTCTGGCTCATTGCTCCCAAGCCATTGATGTGATGGATGTGATCGATCATGTGTAGTTTCAACATAGGGGAACCTCCACTTTAATTACAGCAGTGCTACCTTGGTTATACAATACAAACTTTTCCCTCTAATATTATACCTCTTCTTGTTCATCTGTTTGTATGTGACAATGAGCAGAGCTGTCAGTTATTTACAGTGTTTAAGGCAGAACCTTATTTAATGCAGTGAAAAGTTTGGAAAAGTAGTGGAAGACCACATGGAGTTCTCTGCAAGTTAGGACGAACTCCTTAATGTTTTGATGGCTTTGCTAGACCTGTGACATGCTCTGCTAGAATCAGAGCATTTAAGAGAAGAACTGTTTCCAGAAAAGCTCCCAGACCATTTATTTCTGTGTAGAAGGACCTACCCTCACAATCTGTCTTTGCTTTTAAGGGTGCAAATTTTTCTGTTTTGCACATGTTCAGAACTGCCCCCATTTGAGCAATGCCTCCTAATCCAGGTAGAGATGTAAAGAGAAAGCACACCAATGTGCTCTACCTTGGAGGAAATAAGCCAACTGCTATGCTAACATCAAAGCCACAAATAAGTCCAGGCTTTCTATAAAACAATGTATTTGCCCAGTGTTTAGAGGTGCTCAAACATGAAGCAGGGAGACCGGAAAAGTAATGAACATTTTCCTCCCTAATTGCATAGTTTGTGTGAGAAGGAAAAATCTGGCAGCTGTGCTCTCCCCACCATGTTTCTCTCAGGTAGTTCCCATGTCAGCAGTGCCAGTCATTTATTCTGCTCAAGCTTCTCAACCACTGGGCTACCCAGCTGTGTCTTCAGTAGTGAAGTGGTCTTAAACTGTGACCTTCAGGTGACCATCCTTTGCAGGGATCTACAGAAGAGCCCTCAGGCCTTTTTTTTTCATTGGGGCTAAGTAGCAAAGTATTTCTGAAAACCTGAATCTTAGACATCAAGTACCTCTAAATTGTTTTTTGTCCTGAGCTTTCTAAATTAGGCAATATTATTAATTTTCAGGGGCCAGATTAAAGGAGGAATGATTCAAGGTGACAGTCCAGCTGACTTTTTATGAAGTAAAGATTTCCAGATTTTACAATGAGTTTAATGGGTGCAGGCTACCCATAAAACTAGGTCACATTTTCAAGCTGTAACTTAAACTGGGTCATACTTTCTGACTAGTGATGAGGGGGAGTACGAGTTTCAAAAGCTTGTAAAGTATCATTTCCTGGAAAACACCCAATGTGATTAAGTGCTATCCAAAAAATCAACTAAGCCAGCCTGACACATAAGAGGAAGCTCATAAAACATCACTTTATCTTTCTCCGCTTCATGAAGATGGAAATATATTTCCTTCTCAAAATAATTTGGTGGTGCAAACACTGATGTTGCTTGTGGTTTGTGCTGCTTCTGAGTAATTTAAAGTTTTGTGAGCAGGAACATTCAATGCAGACTTTCCTAGGTCCATTCCTATAAATTGCGTAAGTAAGGGGGAGGTTTACTCTTCCAAGCTTGAAAGTTATCTGGGTTTGCAGAAGTCAGAGAAGAAATTTAGAACTTCACTTTCTAAATTCATCAACAAAACATTTTAACACTATTAATCCTCACAATACCCTGCAAAGTAGATAGATCTTGGAAATGATACATCAAAAACTAGGATACCTGGTGGGTTCTTTATACTCACTAGTGGGAGAATCAGCCTCAGACACTCACCACATCTGTGGAATCAATTGACCAAAACTAACTCTTCTGACAGTTTGAAATATCTGTGCTGATTCTTGCAGCCATTGATTTCTGCATAACAAAGGGTTGCTGTCTGCAGGTTCTTTACATTTCCAGTGAGTCCTAACTCAGTGTCATAGCAAACAGTAACTGGGACATTATTTAGGATCATAAATAATGCAGTTGGCCAAAAGTGTCTGAATACAGAATAATGACTGCAATGAATGATCTGGCTGAGATTTTTGAAGCTGAGCTCAAGGGTGTAGCGACTAATTTTGCTGACAGCTGAGCACTGACATTCTTCCACTGTCCCAGAAAAACCCAGACTATGCATTTCTTCTCTGAATCTTCCTGTCTGCTGTGTGGAAAGAGAAGTGTCCGGACTATTGTCTGTGAAGAAGGACAAAAAATCCTGGGTTGGCTGTTGGGGAGAGATAAAACAGGGCCACATTTTCCCCAAATAGTGCCTTCCCTCCAGCCCCAGCCTGGTGGGGTGAGATCCCTCTTGAGTCTAAATCCTCTCTGACTTGAATGACAACACATGTCTTTCAGTGTCCTGGAGAAACCCTGGGGCTAGCAGACTTGAGAAAGCATGCCCATTGCTCTCCCTATGTTGTCTCTAAAATCTAAGTACTCTAAGATTCAAGCAGAGTTCTATTTCCTATCAATCTCCTCCTCATGCCAAAACACTCAAGTTCTCCAAAAGGGATGTACCATAAAGGGACCAGATTTAGGGACCTTTTTTTGCACAGTGCATTAGCAGCTGCCTCTTAGCAAGCAAGGGATAGATACTGAGATATTTGTGTTATCTGATTTGGCCTCAATTGCAGAACCAAAGGAAGTATATGCATTAACAAGGATCTTTGCTGCTTATCATACCCTGAGCCATCATCCACAGCACTAAAACAGCACCAGAAATCAGCCATTGACAGACTGGAGTCGTATAACACAGCAAGGCAGCTGCACTACCTAGAATTTCCTCTTCATGTGAAATACATAATAAAAATCTGAAGCAGGAAATTGGTTATCTGGTAAAATTTCAAATGATGCTGTTATCTGATATAACCTCAGCACATGCTGGAATTCATCGCCTGCCTTCCTGTCCTTGAAAATTCAATTGTATTGAGCTGTTATTAATTTAATTTCTCCTGATAAAGGTGCAGACATTCACAGTCTGCTCTACTTTGTTATCTGTGGGTTATTTCTCCAAAATGCTACTTTCAGTTAGAAGCTGAAAGTCACAAAGTGTCAATGCAAATTAGGCAGTGGGGTTAGGATGAAATAAATGTAATACATGTTTGTCCTTAAATATTTTCTAGATATACATTCACAAATGGAAATTTTCACTTCTGAACTATTAATTTCGTTTCCTTGAAACCGGAGCAGCACGAATGGGTCCAAGAAAGTTCTTGTGCCGGCTGATAAAACACAACTTTAATAAAGGTTTAAACATTATAGATGTCAGATAAACACTGCCATTAACTGACTAGATAAAATGGACTGCCATCAGAAGGGCACAATGATCCTTAGTCTTTCAAGAGCCAGTGAGGATTAGGTTTTTAAATCCCATGTAAAGACATAAACAAGACCCGAAGATGTAAGAATTTATGTACCTGGACAAATAAATAGGCCTTGTGCTGTCCATCTAAAAGAGGGTGAATTTTAACACAAATCAGAGCAAAGAGCATTATATGATGGCAGCCTAGTATTGGAGCCACCTCAGTTTCAGCCATCTAAATGAGGCCCCAAGTCCTGGAAGAGGTTGGATTACCAAATCTACTGTAGAAGAGGAAGTGGGAAAGGTAGGATGATGCTCCTTGTGAAGGTGTCCATCTCACTGGTTCATGGAGGCTCCACAGACCAAAGTTTAAGACACTTCTAGGAGAGTTGTTTATCCCACCATAGCTATCCAGATAGACCTGTTTGTTCCTGGTGAGTACAGATTTCAGTATCCCTGGCAGATCCCAGATTTCTGGGGTCACCCCACAGAAGCCTTCCAGGGCAGCAAAACGGTTCCCTGAGCAGATGGATGAGTTGTCAAAAGTGGGGAAAAACAGGCTACTTCTGAGATCCCAGAAGCAGACATCACCTCTTCCAATGTCCGAAGGAGTAAGGAAGACTCAGAAGATGCTGTAAGATCCCCCTGGTCACTAGACATGTCTTGGAGTGGTCTGAAGCAAGGTCCTGTTCTGTGCCAAGGGATATGGCTGTGCTAGTAAGTAAAAGAGAAGCAGGAAGAAAGTTTGAGCACAGGCTCCCATGCTTTCTGTGCTGCATAGCTGTGGCCTGCTCTTTGCTGCTGCAGTCCTGCTCTGCAAAGGGCACAGCTCTCTGCAGGATGGCCTGGAGCCCACCTGTGGGCTTGGCCTCAGGCTCATTCCTGGATCTCTTCTGCAGCAGGGTAAATGTGGCCTGAAGGACTTGGCAGAATCAACTTGTGGTCATCCTGGCCTGTAGACTGATGGTTCCTCTGAAGGAAAGCCTTTGCATTTTAAAAATCCCAAACCAACAAAGCATATGAAGTAGAGGCGAAAATTGCAAAAGAGATTTCAAGAATCAAAGCACCTTCAGGAGGAGGTTTCTGGCTGCTCACCTGAAGGCTCTTGTTAGCAGTTTCCAGGTGAAATCATCTGGTGGTTTCTGTGTGGCTTGGGTGTAGGAGGAGCAAGGACAGGTCCCCAGCCCTGGCAGCTATCGTAGGGCCTGCCAACTTTTCCAACTTGACCTGTGGTTGAAGATGTGCTGAGCAGGAGCCAGCAAGGCAGAGGGATGAGGAACTTAGCCTTCCTTGCTGGATATGTAAATGAAGGGGATGAGCAGAAACCAAAGAAGAGGTAAGCGGCCTTTAGCTTCCCCCTTGGCAGGCTTTGGTTGATTTGACTTTTTGCCACTGTGAAACACAGCTGATAGAGCTTTCCAAGTCAGCAGCTGGGTGGCTGTTTGCACCATTTGCTTAACAGAAAATCAAAACATTTTTTCAGCAAAATTGAAAATTTTCTCACGCAAAATTGCCTTTTTTTTTTTTTTTTTTTTGTGAGGACAGTGTTATTTTCCCACTAAAATAATTCAAGCCATCTCTATTCTATGGGTGCAAGTCTGAGATAATAAAATGTGAAACAACAACTCTGTGTGTGGTGAATCTCTCAAGGATGTAGAAGTCCAGAGAGTTATGACCATGAAAGATGTTTCACTCCCTTTTGCCTTTCACACCAGTTCCAACCATACTTCCTCTGTCATGTTCTCACAGTGTCTTTATATTCTTTCCTGACAGCCTGTCTCTGCTTCTGCCTTCTCTATATACCCTTTCAGCATCTGAGCTCATTCAGCATTTCCCTGTTCAACCAGGCTGGCCTCCTGCTATATCAATGGCACATGCTCTGTCTCACACATTGGCGAGGACTATTATTGTGCACCAAAGTGATTTCACAGCTCTCCTGGGCTCTTTGAACAGCCTCCCACAAGATTCTATCTACTACTGCCCTAAAAAAGAAATTGATGTCCACTCTCCTGAAATTCATAACAAGTTTTTGCACCAGTTGTTTTCCTCAGTTCCCTCAGGAATGCAAGGCTCCACATCTCATGGTCCCGACAGCCAAGGGTGCTATCAGTTATCACATCCTTGGTTAGTCATTCATTAACCATGAGCAGCTGAGTTGGCTGAATTCCTCCCTTGATGTCCTACCAGTACCTGTGTAAAAATTGCTCTCAACACATCCCAGAAGTCTCCTGGCTTGCCTGAGCCCCACAGCAGATGCTGGAGTGGGTGAACCCCACCTTGAGAACCAGAGTTTGAGATCAAGAGACTTCATTCAGTTGTTCAAAGAAGGCATCACCTCTTCTTGACCAGACAATCTGTATGACTAATGTAGCATACCTCTGGCTGACCTTGGGCTTTCTACAAAAAAAAATATCGACAAGAACAACTTGAAAATGTGTCCACACCATACAGTGTCAAACAATGTGTTCTTGTCACCAGAAAGCAGCTGGATGCAACATTTATTATTGAGAACCAATTTGAATAAAAGACTTTGCACAAAGGAACAATGCATACAAGTCAGTGAAGAGTCTGCAGATGAGAAAGCTAATGATTTATTCCTGAGTGTACACTTCAGTTCCAATGAAATTTTGATTCCACTGACTACGAACTCAAGCCAGGTTGGCAAACACACAAAACCTGAATTTAATCAGTCCTTTTACTGTTTGCAAAGTAGCAAATGATATGCTTGGTAAGCAGAGTAGACAGATCTATATGCTGATCTCTCTGCAATGTGTGATGTATGCCATACACAACTGGGCTGTGGCTACTGCTGCCAAAATCCTCTGAGTAAATGAACAGAGCATATCAATTTGCAGATAGAAAAAGAGCACATCAGACCTCAAAATTCTATATTCTTGGGAAAATATTAACTAATTCAGTGTCTGGTAAGAAGATAAATGTAGAGCAGAAGAGTGTTAGCTGGCGAAAGCTAATCTGAAAAGAGAATCATCACCCAGAACACAGCTCAGGTATGGAACTGCAGTGAGAATCTGGAGATCTCAAAATTAAATGTGTTAGTTTTGGACCTCTGTCCAATTCATGGTGCTTTATAGACTAATTCTCCATTCCCCCAAATATCACTGTCTATGTAGGTCTTCCCAAGAGACATGTTAAGGAATGCTACCTTTATCTGGAAATGTAACAGAGTACAACTGCCTTTCCATCACAAAGTTGTGCAGGAAAAAGAAAGGAGAGAGAGGACAGAGACAGGAGATGAACAAGAATGTATCTGTCAAAGAAACCTGGGTGCTATACAGCTGAACTTCAGAGACAACAAACCCCCACTGATTTCTAAAGCTTTAGGAGCCTAAACATGTTTAAAAATCTGTGCCACAGATGAAGTTATTTTGTTTTCCCCTACAACCTGAGCTCAGGCTTTGTCTGCCTGTCTATGTTTCTGCAGCTCCTAAATGCAACAGTGATCATTTCAAATGTCAAGATTTCTTCTATCTCTGAATATTCTGCCTTATTGTCCTCACTTACTCTGGTGGATGCGGGGGCAGGACTGCGGTGTCTGCACAACACTGTGGGATTTAGTGGTATGTCTCCAAGAAGTGAGGTCAGAGAGGGAACTGCCAGGGCTTTACCTTCTGATCTCCACAGAGTACTCAATTTATGCAAATCACTGAATAGTAAGTCTTTGAGAGGTTATGTTAATCAGGACTAAACACAACCATGATCAATGATCACACTGTGCAATTTGGGTACAAATTATTATTTTACATTTACCTGGAAGCAGCTTGACTGGTGTCCTATCTCCTTATATAGTCCCTTCTTGGCCAGAGTGCTCCTTCGTACTTCAAGAACTGCTTAATCCCTTGTTATGATTCATGGAGTTGATTGCTTGCTTACAACCAGCCATGATGCTGTCTACCATAACGGTGGTGACAGTAATGCATGTATTACTGGTAAAGGCAGCACTTTTCTATCATCCTGTAATTAGCCCTTAGCCTTGTGTAACTCCTCCTATGGGTACCTTTTCAGTAGCGTGGCTGAACATCCAGTCTCCTTTCAAGGTTGGATCAGATTCTCAGAGGAGTTTTGAGCATCCAGCTCCTATCCAAATTAGTATTGTAAACGTAATTGCACCCGAAAACCTGTGAAATTTGTTGTGGCATTCAGAAGGTGTAAAGGTAGTGCCTGGGGCACAGAGATAATGGTGTTTATGGTTTAGAAGAACTCGTTTTGATGGGACCAGAGCTCATTCTAGGCCCACCTTCTGGTCACAGTTGCAATGTGCTGCAATAGTCACTCCCATCAGTAGTGGAAGTATGGTTCACAGTGGGAAAGCCTGTATGAGTCAGGGGGACTATTACCCATGCAGCTTCCATTGAAAAACCTGTCCCAGCAGTTTGCAGTCTGAGATTGCACGTAATTCATTTGGACATCATGTTGGTAAAATATGAACCTGCCCTTCCCCTTCACAGAAATGAAAACACTACATTTCCACCTTACTCTCACATTTCTTGTGTTTCAAAACACAGAAATTTGCAAGGAATACTCAGCCATCCATCTGCTTCTTGATAGGACTTACATCCACCAGGGAGATGTCGCAGGCACCCTCGGGAACAGTCATTGCTCTGCACTCCACACTGCTGGAACCCAGGATGCCACAGCAGAAAAGTGGTCAGCTGCAGGATGGAGACTTTCAGGCTTTATGTCACTATCTCTCAAGAGACAGTAAAGCTAATACCCTAGAATCACCTGCCACATGGATAAGTGTGTGTGCACATTCCTGTACAGCATTAATATCTTACTTGTATCTGGAATTTAGTATATGTGGATTTTAACCGGTGCCCAAAAGATGGCACTGTTTATTTGTGGTTTTTTTGTTCTTAATTGCACATCCTCTTCTAGGCTGGCATATCATCTGACAAAATTAAGACAGGACTTATATACTCTATAGAGAAAAGCAGTACAAATCAAACTATGGCTGCACCATGGCCTTTCCTATAACCTTTATTGTGCAATATTTTAATGGAAATGGGCATATTGATGCTGCTTAGTACTATAACTACAAAGCAGTTTCCCTTTTATTTCCACCTAGTATTTTCACCGTAGATGTTTCAAACTCATACATTTCATTTATTGCCTGGTGAATGAAGAATGTGCTTCAATCATTTAAAAGGACAAAAAATGATT
Source organism: Oxyruncus cristatus (assembly GCA_013399855.1). Taxonomy (NCBI): domain Eukaryota; kingdom Metazoa; phylum Chordata; class Aves; order Passeriformes; family Cotingidae; genus Oxyruncus; species Oxyruncus cristatus. The sequence goes on along the minus strand of VXAY01004719.1, from coordinate 2,143,094 downwards.
GACAAGAGATGAGTTAGAACCAGAGTTTTGCCTTGAAGGTTCCTGAAAGTTAGCCTAAATATCTTTGCCTGTGCAGTAATCATTATCTGTATGAACTGAAAAAAAACGGTGAATGCCAAATAGCCTGACAGCCAAGTTACAGTGAATCAGTTGCCCACATTTATATTGTAACAACCAAATCCCAAGTCCTATTTTAACAGCTTGCTGCAGTCTTAGAGCAAGAGCAAATGTGGAAATACATTTTTCCTTGCAGCAATGAAATTAATGAAAGGTTTGCTGGTAACCATAGCAAATGACAACATTAATCCCTGTATCAGCTGTCAGGTTTCTCCAGGCCTTTAAAATGAGGAGGTGTGCCAATCAAGCAACAACAAAAACAAAATAATAATAATAATAATAATAATAATAATAATAATAATAATAATAATAATAATAATAACAACAACAACAACAACAATAATACCTATGATAATGCCTTATTTAATTGAATTCAAGCTCTTCACAATCTCAGCATGGGAGTCACTTCATCTAGCACTGACATCCAACCATTTCCAAAATAACAAACTTCAGGTGTCAGAATACCTGACAGATGGGTATTGTGGCTTTTGACACCATATTTTCCCCAATCCAGCTCTACATTATCTTGTGGTTGCTGCATGAAACCGGAGTGTACCAAACAGTGAGGGCCCAATGGGAAGACAAACTCCATTGCTTCCATTTCTTACCAGAGTCTCCCCTAGGCCTCGTACCTCCTGCACTGGATATAGCTAATCAATGGAGGTAAAGACAGGGAAAATCTGTGTTACTGTTGCTCTCCAGATTGCACAGCACTAGTCCAGGAGGCAGCTGAACAAATAACCCTGAGACAAAGCTTGAGAGTTGACAGGTCATAGCTACAGCTACACAAACATCTTTCTGGTCTCTCAGGCCTCCATTGAGTTTCCATGTGGAGCAACCTCCCAGTCTTCATCACCTAGGTTGTCTTCTGCACTTCTCTCCACAGAATTTCCTGCTTTCCTTCTCTTCTGAACTCCACTTTTGTTAAGTGTTGTATGGATGTGGATCTCAACAGAGTGTGGTGGGCTCAGATGAGCAGGAGTAAGACACTTTACTGCTTAAAATCAGCCTCCTCTGAAGCACTGTGTGAACAGTGATGGGTTGTGCTCTGATGATTGCCTCACTGGATGGCCCTTACTTTCCAAGATGAAGTGCCCATGAGGCCATGTGTGAAGGGGAAGATGCCAGAGAGGATAGACAGGCAACGGAGGCAGGTTGCTCTTAAACTGCACCTTCCTTCTGACTGTGGGGACTTGTGAGCAGCTCTGAGACAAGGGACATGAGGATTCCATTTGAGTGCCTGAGAAAAACTTGCTTCTGGATCCATCCTCAGAATGAAATAGTTTGAGGCCGTCCTTCCTAAGGAAGAGTCCTGGCCACCAAGCAAGGAGTTGGAGACAACCACTCTGCTGAAATCCTTTAAAAAAGAAGATACAGGTATTAGCTCTCATTCCCAGTGAACTGTGAACTCATTCTGGCAGCTCATAACTCAATGAGCCCCAAACCACCAAACTCTGACTCCTAGAAGCCATGTCAGCAACCAGAACATACAGGTTGGATTATTCAGGCTTTAGTTCCAAAAGCCCTTGTACTTCATGCGTTTGGTTTTGAGCATCTGTTTTGTTTTGCTTGTTTGTTTTAACCAGGTCTTTTTTAATCAGATGTCCCTGGCATGTCCCATAATGCTTTCAACCATTGTGGGAATGCCTGGCTTTTCCAAAGAACAGTCATTGCCATGTTTATTTGTACTTTCAACTAAGTACATAGGGGATACCAAAAGAGTTGAAGTACTGGTTACATCTGGATGTTCAGTTATTACCTGCCTACAATCATGGGTGGCAAAATTTGTGCTCATAATACTGACAGTTGTTTTTGAGAATTTAATTCCACATGGAGTTAAAGTAAAACATCACCTATTGGTTCTTCCTTATCTAATTTATTCTACTGTTGACAAGCTCATTTACCATTCAGGAAAAATACATTCCTTTTTTTGGGGGTAGTGGGGGTGGGTATTTTTTCTTTCAATGACAGTTTCAAGAATCAGATGAGTATTATAAATGAAATGCGTGGGTTTTTCTTCTTGCTCCTTGTACTGTCACTGCAATAACAAGGCATCAGAACTCAAAATCTAGCTGGCAATTTTGATGATGCTGCAGAAAGTAGATATAGCTTGCAGTTCAGCTGTACAGGCTCTGCAGAATTGAAAACAGTAAGCATTTGACTTTGTCAGTAAACTGAGCTGACAGATCTTGGAAGACACATACGGGCAAATTTTCAAAGTAGTACATGGAGCTGGAGCTGCAAAATTCAGAACTGACGGGAAGTAATGAAAATTTCAGCCACACACAGCAGATACATGCAACAGCGTGGTGGCGTTTTAAAATCACCGCTATTTAAGGAGGTATTTTTCTTGGAATGATTTTTTTACAGGTTAGTGTAGCTAGGCAGCTGTGAGCTGGCTGCATACAGAGCAGGATGTGCAAAGATGACCCTACCACTGCTCCCATCCCCGTGCCTGCAAGAGGGCAAATTTCCCTGCCCCGATGCAGCTTCCTCAAGGCAGGCCTGGGAGCTCAGTATGGGGAAAACTTCTGGAGGTGGCTGATTTTGGAGCTAGATACATACAGTCACGCTGACTTGCTGGTGGTGCATAGCAGTAGAGGAAAAACAAGAAGGGATGTTGGCCTCAGGAAATGCAAGCCCCAGGAGCTGGCATCTGCCTGCTCCCGCCCCTGCAGCATGGCTTCCTTGGCTTTCCCAGCTGCCTTCTCCTCTCTGAGCCTCCTCTCTTGTCCCAGGGCCCGGCACTGGAAGCAGGACTTGAACAGCATTGGTGGTGGGGGTGTGTCTTCGACCTTGCTGTTTCATGACAATAGCCTTGATTCCCGTTTAAACACCCCCTACCGAGGAGCACTGTTGCTTGACAGGCTAAATTACATTTAAACACAGATTCTCAGCTTGTTTCTTTTACTTATTCAACTAACAAAGGCACAGAGTGCAAATAACTTGATATGTGTTAGCTGAATCTAACTAAAATCTTGTCACAGGCATTGCCAGCCCTGAGAGGAGGGTTGGCTCACTCTGGGTTAGGTTTGCTAGATAGGCCGGACACAGGAACATGGCCAGCACAGATGAATTTGAGGCAGGGCTGGTGTGTGGTTTGCCACATGTAGCCAATTTTTGCTGGGCACTGCCTTCTTTTAGAGAATGTGCTTCAGTGACTCACCTTGTAAACCAGCTGTGGTCATAAGCTACTTTCTGATGAAATCCATCTTTTTTTGTGTTACCATGCCATAGGGGCATATAAGGTGCCTTCTATTAAATCTATGCTTCATTTTCAGACAAGTCTCTCTTTCTTTCTTTTAAGAGTCTTTCTCTGTTGATACCAGATGCTAAAAGGATTGTCTTGTGCCATATCTACTGTCTCCAAGTAAACAGCTGTACTCACAGGCTCCAGGCAGATAGCACAACCATTCCCTCCTGCAAGCACTCCCTCTCAGTGAAGAGCAGGGCATAAGACCTGCACTGAGACCTCCTCCAATGTCCTAGTGGCTGTCTGACAGTAAGAAGTTACAAATTTCCCTCACCTAACCCCATCCCTGTTGAGAAAATTAATCTCATGAAGATGCATCCTATTTTCACACACTAGGGCATCAGGCATCCAAAAATTGCTGCTAAATCTGGATTACAAAGAAAAAGAAAAAAGAAGAGGCATTAGACTGTCTTCTATCTCTCTTTACTATTTAACTACTATTTAACACTTTAATCCTCCTGAGGCTTTTTTAAAATTTTTACCATAATCCCTTAATATAGTCTGCACTGTTTATAATCATTCTCCTTTCTCACCATTTTAAGTTCCCATTTAAGCCACTTTCTTTACGCTAATTACTTGGCTAACTGTAATCTGTCAGAAATCATAGACATATGAGAGGGCAAGCCCTTATGATGAGGCTGCTTTCTTGCTGAGGAAAAGCTACTCACAGCCGTCTGTTTTGTTAAGCTTTATTCAGCAGGTGAGACTTAATTGCCTAAGTCAAGAAGCTTCTACTATTTCCTTTGAGATATTAGACTGCAATAGAATAGAAGTCAGTGTTGGGAAAATTTTCACTGAAAATTCGCAAGATTAGTGTTTTGTATCTTCACTTCATTTACAATTAGCAAGTAGTTCCATGTGTCTCAGCTCTTGGACCTGAAAGCAATCCCCATCTCCAGTAGGCACTCATATGATCGTGTTATATTATCCCTTGGCTGAACAGCTGAGATAACAAATTAATCCAGGAAATAGCAGATCATTGTCCTGGAGGCATGGAGACAGAGAGAAGAACTGACAGCAGTCGGCAGAAGGGTGGTGAGGCTGCTAAGTGGATCCTCTGGCTCAGTTCATACTAATTTGGTCTGGTCCTCTTAGGTGACAAAGTCTCAGATTTGGGAGAGCTTTGGTGAATATTCACTGTAGTGGTGTGAGGAGAAAGCACCTCACTGTGTACCAGCATAAGACACTATCCTCAGCATCTGCTGAGTGAGCTATAATTTGTTGTTTTGTTTATTGGTTTTCTTTAAATGATGCTTTGGATAGTCTTCATGGGATGCAGCTGTGCCTGTCATTGCAAAGTCATGGGCAGGAGTAGGCAGTGCTTTTCTGCAAAAACAGAACAGAAATGAGCCTAATAACCACAAAATACCTCCTAGAGCAAATAACTCATAGAAGTTTCCATTCCAGAATAATATTTTGAAGCAACTGGAGATCATTTCCTATAACATTCATCACCTTTTCTGGCGCTCAGAATGACTCAGAACCAGCTGCAAGGCTTCTGTAGTACTGGAAACACTTGAAAATATATGCTTTGCATGAGCAGCCACTACATAGTCACAAAATTACTTGTACACTCTCAGCATCTCTTTCAGTGATCCAGCCTTCACAGCTCAGAAGACGTTTGTTGCTTAAGTCTCAATGATTGACAATCCAGGATATGTAGGGCTTCTGTTTATGCCCAGATCCACAAAGAGAGTTAGGTACTTCAAATGCCTCATTGGTGTAACTGAGGCACAAGTAATGTGCCTAACCCCTCAGCACAAGCGAATACTCAAGTGCTTGCACTTTTCCCTGACCTTGACAGTCATGCTAGTATCCATTTTCAGAGCTGCTACGTTCTCAGCTGAGTGTGGGATTAGTCTGAAGTTCCTGTAGGATCCACAAAGCCTATCTAGGCTTAAAATCCTGAGCAGTCAGGTTTGGTAGGTTTGTTCTTAGCACACCTGATTCTCATGGAGGGGTTTGGTCTCAGTTTGAAGCAGAGAAACCACTGCTACATTTTCATTTATTGAACTCACAGAATGGTGAGTCATCAAAGAAGTTTTTGTTCAGAAGAAAGGAAAGGTGACATTCACCTTTTGTAACTGACTGAGGTGGTAAAATCAAGTTTCTGGCGTCCTCATCTGATAAAGGGTTACACTTTCTTCTCCCACAGTCCATGGTACTATGAGAAGTTTCCTGTGGGGAGGAAAGCAGGTGAAAGATGAAAACTGAATCTTTTTACAACTGAAACAAAAAGAATATGAGACTGAAGGGACCCCTTGCAAAATCATCTTATAATAAGGGCATTCACTGGCGAGTGTTTCTTTCCTCATTCCCAAAATAGTTAATATATTTTTATTGTAAGAGTATGTAACATAAAATTAGTGCCCAGGAACTTGGCTATTCCCTTAGAAAGTGATCTCCTTGAGCTCTAGGCTTTAGAGTGTTCTCCATTCGATGAACTCCCATTCTTGCCTGTATGATGGTCAAGTTTCAAGAGAGGGAAGAGCAATGCTGTCAGTGTTGTGGTTATGGGCTCTCTCCCTGCAGTTGATGTGAGCTCCTGTTGGATGCAATTCCTTAGTCTATAATCCTCTCAGTGCGCTATTTGATGTTTCAGGCACGTTTCACATCCAATGAAATGTTGCACAGAGACAAGGAAGCGCAGTGGTATGGAGGTTGAGGGACCAATAGCTGGTCCCAGCACGGTGCTGTGCCTGAATGAGAGGGAGGACTTCTCTGCTCAGATGCAGCACCTGTGGATGCACAACGTTAATGTACCAGGTAGTGGACCAGCTAGCTCTGTAGCAGCTCTGTACTGCACCATTAATGCCTGGTTTAGGTTTTTTCTTCCATGTTTCTACTAGTAGCCAACTATTGCTTTGTAACTCCTCTTCTATTATCTTTGGTTGATGCACAACAGTTTTGGCCTGTTCGTGCTCATTTGTAGGTGCCTTAATTCATGTGAACTCCAGGGAGAACAAAAAAAAAAAAAAAAAAAAAAAAAGGCCCTTCATTAGTCAGATGTCTGTAGAATGCCTTGAAAATATGAAGTGTTGCACAAATGATGAGTGCCATTTTCTTCAAAGCTAATTTGCCAACCTTTCCTTTATTTCAGGACCCTTTGGGTTTTAGCTGTTCATTTGCTTAGCTGCATTTCAAGGTTCCAGTTAAAAATACTATATATACAGCAGTTATGCCATACCCCAGGAAGAAACCTTTACAGATGATGTTACTGACTCATCCGTCACAACACCATTTCCACTCATGGTAGGTATCCCTCCCTCCATTTAACCACCCCCTCTCCTCAGTTCTTCCCACCATCTCCCACGTGTACAGCTGATATAACCATTGAAATCCCTGATTTACACAGAGCCTGATAATACTTTCTCCTCTCATGTGACTTAGTCTTCTACCTACTCCCTACTTTTCTGCTTGGTACTTTTTGTAACATCCTTGCCACATCCTTGAATATGCTTTTGCCTCATTTAGAGTGTGCTGTAAGTGATATGGTTTTGATAAATTAAGAAATAATCAGAAAAAATTTTCAATATTCTGTAGATTTCCATTAAGTTAGAGTTATAGTGTCAAAATTTGGTCTGCCACAGTTCACACGGAGTTAGCCTTGTTTTCATTAATAACCTCATTATTTAGAGATTTATAACTCATCCATAGAAATTTGCCCTAGGGTGAAACTTGACTATGTTTTTAGCTCAAAAGAAAACTTAAAAAAAGTAACTTGATTTGTATTTTGTGATCTTTTTTTGAAGAAAATAATTCCAGCTCTTTCAAGCTTTTTGTATTTTATAACTCCAAATAACCTCAATTTAAGATATGTGCTATTAATTATAGTTATAATAATACTTGCTGTTAATACAAATTCTACTTATGTAAAGAAGATAGCACTAGAGGCTGCAGACAAGAATAAAATCAGGGTATTTAATCACAAGATGCATAACCCCTCCACATTTGATAGGTGAATAAGATAATTGTTCCTACCTCACTATGCTTCTCTATGGAATATTGCAAGAAACATACAAGGAATCAAGCCATGGAGGTTCATGCATCATTTGCCACAATGATTTCCCCTAACTTCTCCTGAAGATTTGTATTACTGTCTGCACTAACTAGTGCCTTTGCCACTCTTCAATCCCTTAGTCATATTTAGATAATTCAACAGAATAGGGAAGTTTTGAAACATGAATGGCCAATTATTAAAGAATGAGCAGGCTAAAGGTGTTTGAGCTGTTCTGGTAGGCGGCTTATAAACGCAGAAACAGGCACAGTATGAAAACCGAAACTATAAATGCCTAGTGAAGTGATGCAAGTATATTTTTGGGATTATGATTTAATTTATCAGTAGCTTATTTTGTCTGGTGTTTATAGACTCCCTGGTTCACAGGGATTTATAGACTTCCTTCATGCATAGACTGAAGGAACTCCAGCAATGGAATCCTAGATCCTGCTAGGCTGAAGCAGTGATGAGATCATGGTATTTACGTTAACATCCTTATAGGGCAACTCATTGACACTACAAAATCTGAGTGCTCCAAGTCTCGTGGGAGAATTTGCTCATGACTTGGGATCTGAACCAGACCCAATTTAGAAAAGTCTGAGTTTTGATTCTGGCCCTTTTCCTAACCTCACCTATTTTGCACTGAAAATAATTTTGCAGTGCTTCATATGAGTTTGTTGACTGTAGTTTCAGAGCCTGCCACACTTAATATTATGTATGCAGCAGACCGACAGTACATTTGTTTGAGGACACACATACAGCCAATTTGAGCTCACAAATACGAGTTTCGTGTTTCCACTTGGGTGGGTAAAGTCATTTGTGCTCAACAAAATTAGACCACTAATTACAGAGACTATCTTAAAATTGCATGAAAATTTGCTACAAAGCACTTATCCCATATGCAAAGAACTTACTGGGCTTTGTGAGTTTTGAACATTCAACCTGCAGGAGAAAACTGATCCTACATAACATAAAACTTACTGCTTTGCTTCCAAACCTTTAAGAACAAAACTGAAAAGGCTTAACATTTTGCATAGGTGCATTGACTAATCCTGAGGCTTGTGTCTTTTTGTTCCTAATATACTCATGTCAGCTTTTTGGGTCACAGTAGCTCAAAAAAACCCTTGTCAGCAGAAATTGAGGAACTAGTTATCTTAGCGAATAATGGAAATGTCTTGCCTCCATCTATGGAACAGATTAATGCTACCTAAGTGGATTGGACTTGGTGATTGTGAGGAGAAGCAACGCTTGAGACTGAAATTTCAGTAATGAACCTTTTAGAAATGGTTGTTTATCAGGAATTTTGTTCTGTGTGCCTGTGTGATATAAGACTGATAGCATTGGGATATAAACTTCATTTCAGTGCTATATAAATAGTAGTAAAACAGCTTTTTCTGAAATCAGGACAAACAGTAGATTGCTTTTAAGTAATGTTTGGGATTGATGGTAGGGAAAAGAAATACTCAAATGAAAATTATTGATGCAATGAAAAGAAATTCAGACATTATTTTCTATCTCAGCCTATTTTCCAGACAAAGTTAGAGGGCAGGATTCTCTGGGCAAGCGAATATAAACTGTATATTTGGGGTTCAGTTTTCAAATGGGCATTTTCTGTCCCTACCCACTGAAGTCAATGCCTTTGTTTTACTGAATACCATTGATTAAGGGTAACACTTTTGCAATGTTACATTCTCTCACAAATACTGCTTTTCAAGGATGGAAATTTGGTTTTTTGGAGGTGTGCGAGAATGTAATTCTCCCTAATTACCTGCACATTTCTGAGGATCTGGACTAGACCTACCTATCTGTATGTAAATTATTCACTACAAATATTGTACCATCTGAAACAAGGGAGCAATGTCTACCTCCCAAGGGGAGAAAAGAAGTTTTCATATCTGAAATACACAGATATAAGGAAACTGTCTGAATGTGGCTCCAGTACGCAGTTCCTAGGACCATTAGAAACTTGCTGAAGTCACAGGGAGCTAATACTGGACATTAAAGCAGCAAAAGGAGAGCAAAGAAAGAGAAAAACTTGACTTTTTTTCACTGCTATCATTAAGATTTTCAAGTTAATTTAAATAGAGGCATGCAGCAATCAGCTGCTTCTCAGAACTGTGTCTGCACTGTTTTGGCTCTTGATTAGAAGAAAATAGTGAAGACTGTCACCTTTGTCAAAGGAAGAGAGCTTTGGAAATGTCAACCACCATGCTGTAGTTAAGATGGATGCAAAATGGCACTCTGTTTTTGCAGGCCGAGACAAGAAGGGACCAAAGAATTCCTCCAAACACCCATACTTCTTATGCAGAATGGGTCAACAGAGCTTAGGATGTGTGGTTCCTGAAGAATCCTCTGGATAAAACTATTCCCTCACATGAATCACTGGCCAGATTTGTACAGTGTTAAAGCATAGCTGCCTCTTATAAGCAAGGTGGTCTGCCTTGGCAGTCTGTTCCTCTCTGAGGTCTCACAGTCACAAATGGGAAATACATTTTCAGAAGCTGCCACAATTCTTCTTAATGTGTATAAATCCATCTGTGGTACACTGTGATTCCCATACATACCAACAAGAACTTGTGTGGGAATTTCCATAGTTTTATTCCCAACAGCATGTTTTTAGGGAGAGAAAATGAGACTATTGCAGAATGCCTGAATCCCCCTGCCAGTACAGCTGTTTCAAGTACAATACAAGAGGGCAACTGCAGTTTTGGTGTCATCTTTACCCATGATGGGACCCGTATCAGTCAAATGGTGATTTGTCTTCGGGAAGTGCTCTTAATGTCACAGGGAAGAGCAGTGCGTTTGGATGGGCTTCTGTCCACCTCGGATGATGTGTGCCCTCACTGTGGCAGCAACACTGCCCTCTTTGCCCACCCTGAGTTGTGTGGGGCCTGGCTCACCCTCCAGGCTTGCCAGCTCCACGTGGCAGCCAGAGCTAGCTTTAATTCTCTTTGCTCTTCTAAGCAAAGAAAGTGTCCTCCCATGCCACCCACTATTCAGGGCAGCTCTGCCCACCTCCATACACAAGAGAGGGATGACAGAGCAAAGATTGATGCATCTGGGAGTCAGACAATACAGGACTGAAGAAGGTTTGTTTTTTTTTTTTTTTCTGAGTAGATAGGAAATTGATGATTTTTAAAAAAATTGCTTCAATTGTTGATCAGAATGATGAAATGGGAAAATATATTACCAGGCAGCTGTTACATGATTTGCTGACAAAGAAGAATGTTTTGATGGCATCTCAGTTAAAAATTTGGCTGCAAATTGCATATTAGATGAGAAATGAAATGCTTCAGATGGAAGGCGAAACACCTTGTCATATTTACCTGAAGTGTCAAAATACAGATCAGTGACTGAGTGTCTAAGCCCTGCTGTGTGGTTGATCATGGTTTGTTCCAAAGAACCATTTCAAGGTCTGTGTGCCACAAAACTTTCCAACCGATGAGACATACATGGGATTTCCTTGTGGCATATGCCTTGCAATGAGTCTGCTGTGGAGGGAATCTCCTGGGTAAAAAGAAGAAGACATCGTGTGAGATGTGAGACCGGGCCTGGACGGGCCTGGACATGGGCCAGTGGGTGGGCTGGCTCGGCAGGGCCCATGGCCAGGCACAGCTGTATGGAGCTGGAGACTGACCCTGCCTGGAGTTTGTGGGGCAAGGGCTGACAGCTCTGGGGACTGACATGGTATCCTGGACCCTGGGCAGGCTCAGGGGAGCCTTTGAGGGTGGCCAGCAACAATCAGGTCGTCAGTGTCCCCAGGGTCCTGGCAGGGATTTAAAGCAGGCTGTGAGCACAGCAGTAATAGGAAAATTTAGTTGTTCACAAGAATCTGTCCCAGTCCCCACCCACATACATGCTTTACTCTCATGTATGTAAACATTTGCCTGAGAAGCAGAACTGTTGTATACTACAGGTTATTTTGGTCCAGGCTTGCCAAAGAAAGGCTATTTAACCCATACAACTGGAAAAGCCAGATGAAGCTATCGATCTGCTTCTTAGACATCACCAAGCCAAAGTGTTCATCTGCATTTAGTCCTTTTGACTTGTCCTGTGAATATTTCTCTTCAGACCATTCATCATCCTGGTACTTTTTCCCTGGATGCCTACTTGTTGTTGACGTTTTTGGCAGTGATAGACATCTGTGTTCCAGGGATTTGCTTTTACTAGACAAGTTCATTAAGTGTGAATGAGAGCTCCAGAAACGACTTGCTGAGTTACCACTCTTCAGCTACAGCCTGATGGACGAGCCTTGCCCTCTGCTCCTACCTGATGAACTTGCTTACCAGTGAGTGGAGATCTAATGATGAATTTCTGCTTGTAAAACATAGCATACTATACTATATTCATGCATGTTGTCAGAAAGAGAGTGGGAAATTTCTCCTTGGAGGCTCCTCCATCCGTCAGTTGAAGAAATGGTAGGATTCAGGGTTGGAAATTAAAACTTAGGAAATTTAAGAAAGTAACAAGCAACTTATCAAGGCCTGTGGTGCATTCATTTTTTGGAGGTGAAGATAGTATTTTTATTTTAAAAATTTTATTTTACTTCAAAGAGAAATTGAATGTGGGCATGCGCAACAGTGCGAAGACTGGGGTGCTTTCCAGAATGAATGCAAGAAAATAGAAATAGAGAAAGAGAAATGGAAAGAGCTTTGACAGTACAAAAATGAAGGTCACTGTTTCAGTACTATTTGCAAGAATTTCTGGTATAAATGAAGCTCATCCATTAGAAATGAAGAAAATTTGACTGGATAAAATCCTGGACAACCTGGACTGCTCTAATAGCTCATGTAGTACAGAATAGATCCTACTTCAAATAGAAGGCTGGACAAAAGATCTCCCAAGATTCCTTCCCCTCTGAATTATTCTCTGATTTGTACAATTCTATGATTCTGTGAAAGAAAAGACATATTAAAAGATATATTAAAAGATATATTAGCTGGTTATGTGGTGTAAAGTGGGTGTGCGGATCCAGACACCTGAATCTAAGCGTCTGCAAGGTATATGCCTAAATGTGAGCTGAACTGCTGAGGTCCCAAGGCAGTCAACGAAGATCAAGTTGTTACAGAAAATGGAGTCTGCAGAGGCTCATTTAAGGTTGAGATGAATAGCTGGCTAGGTGCTATTGACTATAATATAGACACACACATACAGACACATAAATTTTGTTGACCAGTTCTGGAGCTACATCCCATCAGTCAGGACTGTGATATGGTCATGAAAAAGATAGATGCACCCTCGAGTATGTTGCACAAAATGTGCTTTGTAGAGGTAAAACACTAATGTTATTTTCCTGGGTCTTGCTACCATTTCTGTTTTAATTGCAGTTTATCATATTCAAGATAAATGATAGAAGAGGTAAAAGCTACTGAAATGAAGGCTAGTAAAATTTCGCGAAAATATTACTGTCTGTAAGGAATTGAGGCTTTATTAGAACTTTTATATTATAGCAAAATGAGGACTGTAGTTTCTCTCTCTAAGTACTTCAGAAGTTAGAACCACAAAAAACAATGAGGAAACAGCGCTGACATGAAATGATTTAACCATCAGATTTGTTTTGGATTAGATAAAACTTAATTACCAATCAATACTCTTGCTAATGTCAGTCTGGCACAGGATTATGAAAATCATTGCCAATTCTGCCTATATAGGAAGTGGTGAAGAGTTAAAATTCTTTGGCATTAATATAAAAAAGACAACCCAAAATCTTGGTTGTAATTTGCTAAGATTCTTCCACTCACACCTTTCTTGCCTTGGAAAAGCAAGAAAATGAACAGATTGCAAAGGTCTTTTTTGAGAAAAGCCCTAAAGTGTCTTTAGTTTAGCCACTTAATGCCCCAGCTGATATTAGTTACACATTTATTACATACATATCGGAATATGTGTATCCTCTTCTATTCATCAAACGTAATTTCCATATGGAATAGTGACCTTACCAGCATGTCTAAAAAATCCTTTGGGTTATTATTTCCAACCCATAAGTATCTTAATACAAACTTATCATCAACCACCCCCCTCAGCTTCTAAACTCATTCCAGTACAGCAAATGAATGGATTTCAGTTATTATTTTTTTAACCCTTTATATGAATAACTAAAAATAAATGCCATTTTCTCTGACAAGAAGGATAAAAATAAAGTAAAATGTGGTATCTGTACCGTTCTTCCAATCTAGGCACTTTCATTTTTTTTTTTTCCACAGTTAATAACCACAGCTTCCTGGTTATTCCCATGTTGGTTTTGCTCTGCAATGGAATGCTCTTTTTGGCTATTCTTATTCATCATGGATAATTAACCAAAATTCTTCCCATTTGCTTGTCTGGTCACTGCCTTGCTCTTAACTATAGTGTTCCTCAGTTGTAAACTGTGTCCACATCTACAAACACGCGAGGTCCAAGTTAAGGCTTGCAAATCATGTGTTGGGCTTAAGATGTTTATATCTTCATAATACATTAGAGGTGGCACTGCATATTTACACAGTTTGCGGAGGTTCTGCTTTTAGTGAGACCACTAAATAGTCAGTTGCTAGTTACATAAAAATACCTGTATTTGGGCCAAACATTTGTAAAGACATTGTGAATGACGCATATAAGGCTTTTTAGTTTAAACAACAACAATCGTTGTTGGGACGGGGTGTAACAGCTCCCAAACCCCAAAATGTTCTTCAAAATGTTTTTCTTTTAATGGTATGCTTTTAATTATCACTCGCTTTTTATGTACACGTGTATTTAGAGGTATTTTGTTAAATCTTATCCTTATTATCTCATTAAGCTGATGGACTATTTAATACATAATTAAACTGAAAGCTTTACTTGCCATCAATACAAGCTGCACCCCTGCTCTTGTGCATCCTTTCATTTAGGTGATCTAAAACATTTACCTCCTAGTGTTAGATTTTAATTGTAGGTCGAGTTTGGTATGAAACTGCACAAACCAATGCCATGCTGTTCTCATTGACCAAACACGTATTTTAAGGTTTCTTATGCAAAATTTTTGAGTACTTTACTAAGAGAGATAGCTTTTCCCACTTTCAGCTATGGGAATACGGGAATATAGCTAAGTTAGCGAAATCAGACCTGTGAAAACTGCAATGTAAGTTTTTGTGGCTTGGCCCCAAGCTTTTGAGAGTCTGAACTGAAGTATAGCCTGACCTCTAAGGAAGTTCTCACAAAAAGCTCTCTTTCCTAGTTCAGAAACTTGTAGTCAGTCTCCAAATGTATGGAGACTGAAATAAGACAAATAAGTTTGAGTTGGAATTTTTCTTAATATTCTGAGTGACAGAGCTATAGGGCCCTGGAACAGATTTCCAGAAGAAATGGTAAGGAGAGAAAAGGTTTGCTTAGAAATAGAACCTGATAAGTTTTAAATGAAGATATTTGGTTCAACTGTCTGCAAAACCAAGGTAGACTCATCAGCTCAACACACCTCACCTGGCCTCACCTGGTTCTGTGTTCTCTGTTCTGAATTCAGAAAAATGCCTTTGGTTCAGTTCTGTACAAGTCAGGCTGACACACTGGTCCCTCTGGACTAACAGGTTATGAATTGTGCTAAATAGCAACATCTTCTTGCACTGTCATTTTACTTTACTTCTAAACTACTTTGCTTTACTTTCTAGTATGGACAGATGTCCACCAAATCAGTCCTTTAAGAGTAGTGGAAAATCCACACTAAAAAAGAATTGCTAAAGGGGGTCTAACAATCTTTGCCCTGACACTATGCAAGTAAGTCAAGGAAATGAGAAAATTGCACGAATATTAAAAAAGGTTTTCCAGCAGCTAGATTTTATTAGATTGTGGAAGAGACTAAAGATGTCAATTATACCTAGGCTTAACACTAATTCTTGTGGCATCCCACTAATTGCCTTCCACAATTTGATGAATGTCTGGTTATCATTACCATTTGTTTATAGGCCTCCACACGAAGGAGGTTGTTTCGAGAGAATAAATGTTTTATTCCATTCCTGGCCCTAAGAGAAACTAAACCAGTGAGAACTGCTCTCAAAGAAGGAAATTGTTTGTGCCAGTTATAGCCAGTCAGGAAGGAAGCCAGCTAAAACCTCTTATAAACACCAATGAGACTAAGTATAACTGGTTTATTCTGCTAACTGTAGTGAGGTCAACTTTTCCTGTCCCGTTTTTGAAGAACTTCATGTCTATTGGACAAAATGGCAAGATTTCACCTAACTATACTGCAAAATGCTGTCTGATAATTTAACATGTATTAATGTTCTTCGTATGTTGTAATTTTTTTTTTTAGTCAGGGCAAGAAACTGGCCCTATAAAAAGGTCCACAAGGATTAGCAAATACTTAAAATCCTCCTTTGTTCTGATTCTTTGTTGAGAATGAATGTGGCTCCTATTTCAAGTAGTTTTCCATCAGCATTTTGAAGTGTTTTTCATTCGAGTCTTTATCATGCGATGGAAAACTGCTTAGTTATAAATAGCAAACAACGATAAAATATCTAAATAGATGGATAGAAGGGTGGGAGGAAGTTTGCCTGTATTCCAGAAATCCCAGAGCAGATCCCTGTTCCACAGGATCATGCACCAGCTCTGCTACAGGCTGAAGGTTTGATTCAGTATGAATAAAGTCTGAAGGAATAAGGGGGGACTTATTAACTTTGAAATTTTAGTTTCAATACTAAAATCAAAGGAGCTAACTGATTTAGATAAGGCTAAAAAGAAAACGGGTTTTGTCAATAAACAGAATGAAAAACAAAAAGAAGAAGGGGTAAAAAAGCACTTTTTTTTTCAGACAAAATGGTTTAATTTGGTTTTTAATAAAGGCAAACCAATCCATAGCCTCATTTACAAGAGCAGCACAGAATTATCTATCACCACCCTCCTTAATCAATGTTGTGGGTGCTCCTCAAGGCTTCAGGCTGCCTAATAGAAATAAGTTTGCTGTCTGATAGGTTTAAATCTGAGCATCCCATCTCTAGGAACAATGCCTAAACGGTATATGATGGGCACACTGGGGCAGGCACTATTTGAATAAAGAAGAATGCTTGCTTGGAAACTGAGTTTGAAACCCAATTTATTTCTTTGGCAGTTTGTGCACCAGATTATAGGTTTGTTCATGCAAACAGAATGTATTTTTTTGTTTTTCTTTCCCCTCTAGCCTAGTGAATAAAGTACTTGAGCCAAGACTCAGCAATTTTCATAGGAGAAAGCAGGAAACAGCTCAACCTGGAATACAAGACAGCAGGGCTGCCTTAGAAAGATCCAATGACTCTGGCCTTTTTGGAAGAAGGAACAATCTAAATCCAGTTTTGTGTACTAAATGAGTTCTTTAACTCTTGAGTAAAGGAAGAAGAAGAGGCTTAAATCCCAATGGATGGAAATGTTCTACTTATCCACAGTTTTGATCCATTTCAAGTTTACACATACTTTTTCAGGTTGATATTGGGTTGCATACATTTTTGTGTTTATGTTTCTAACGATGCCTGATACTTATTTATGGGGACTACTAAAGTTATTATTTTTTTCTTGTATAGGTACTTTCATTAATTTGTTTGTTCACTGAACTGCATGATTCTGTTCCTGCACTTGTTTTTGCAACTGCTTTTCTCCATTCTAAACACAGTAAGAGGACACAGATGCGATTTTACAATCAAAGACCCAGAGCATGAAAATATAATATAATCAACAGCATCAAACACAAGGCTGTTATTTAGTAGAGGAAACACAGGGAGTGTTGTCCTGCATAATGACAGATGAGATGAGGTGGCTTAGAGACTGTCAGACTCAAAGAAAGAAAGTCAAGCCATGGTAAGAATGAGTATGAAGCATTTGTTTCCTTAATGAATTTACAATAAAATAGCAAGATTTGGATAAGTCTTTCTACCTAAAGATGCTGATCTGTTCCTCTAACTTCAGGATTTGGACCATAGCCCGAGTCTCTTCTTCTCTAGAAAGCAATTCCTACCCTCTTTTAATGCAGAATGTTTTAAAGCCAACTGTTTCCTTGAATTAGAGAGCTCACTCCCTTTCCCAGCAGGGTCATAGCTCTTGGGGTCAGGAAAAGATTTTGCTCTGTTATTTTTACCAGTATCTTGCACCATCAGGCTCTCAACTTTGCTTTGTGCCTTTGAATGTTACTGTAATAAAAGAAATTATTTATAACATATAATTTGCCAAAGTCACCTGGCATATTGCTTGCAGGAGCAATGCTTGTAAGCATTTCAAGGGTAATTCATTGCATTCCTTCTCTTTCCTCTTTCTGTCATTTCCCTCAGAGCTTCCCCTCAGAGGAAGGTTGGCATGGGAAAAAATTCAGAACCTTGGAAGTGACTGAACAACTGGAAAAGGAACTTTCAGAAAAAAAAGCCTTCCTGGTTCATAAAACTGTAGTAGAAGAGGTATTTTTAGGTAGCGATTTTTGAAAATACTTTTAAGATACAGACAGAAAAACAGTTGCAAATATTTAGCTATTTTCTACAAATATTTATTTTGTTGTACCCAATCCTAGATGAATGACTGGATGAATTATTCCACTGTTAATTATCATCCAAATTTGACTAGTATGTAGAGAGGTTAGAGTGAAAACTATGAAGTCATTTACTGAATCATGGCAGAAGGGGAAACAGTAAAATTCCCTATTTCCATGTTTTAAGTTATTATTTTCTTTTTGTTGTTGTATCTTGTTGTTTGGGTTTCTTTTTGTGTGTATGTGTCTTTTAAAAGATTGCAGAAACTCACCACCACAAGAAATACTGTGTTTTATCAGGAGAAATGTGATCACAAGGGGAACAAAGTTGTTTCATTCCATTCAAATGCTCTTCAGAGAGTCAAAAGGATAAAGCACAAAGCTGAGGCAGGCAAAATGAGTAAAGTTTGGAAACATCAGGCTATGGGTGAATGGAGTATTTGAATGCATTTTAAGTACCCACAAGTGGACAACTCAAACCCCTCTTCAATCAGGGAGTCTTCACCTCATACAACTAAAGCTTGTGAGGATGTTACATTCCCTTTCCACCTTCCCTAGGCAAAATACAGCCTGTTTCTTTACTGCCTATCTATCTACAAAATGATGTGAAGTACAAAACACATGCAGCGGTACTGGAGGCTTGCTCCTCAGCATGCTGAAATCAATGAACATCTTTTGTGAGTAAGCACTGTTCTTCTTTGGCCAGGCAGAAAGGCGACTCTGAGGAAAATAAAAGAACATGAAAGCTGAGATGCTGCGCTACCGAATTATAAAACTTCCTTTCATTTTATAATCCTTTATATGTAGACAGATTTTTAGCAACAGCTGGTTTCATCAGCTCCTTTAGCGTGTTACAGAGAATTGACCAAAGTTATCCACAAAGAATCTAGTGCAAGATTAGTTGTCTCAATGTAGACATCAGATGTCATTTTAGGGTACCATGCTTGTTGTCCGGGTGTGGCTCCAGAAAATTATGGATGTCGCATAAATCTCCTGTGACATATCTACCAGATGTGCAGATGTGTCAGGTGCCATTGGAAGTCTAGAATATCACTGGACTTCTGTATTTAAGCAGCTGAAGTCACCTTTGTGCCAAGCTGTTCTTTTAAAAATTTGCACTTATTCATTTTTATTTAATCATCAAGTAAAAGATGCCCTTTTACTGGTTCAGCAAAAAGTGTGCACTTACTGTATGGAGGGTGAAAAAAACCCCCAAACCAATCCTATTCAGTTTTTCGTATTTCCTCATGAAAAGGTATTTGTAGCTTCCAGTGATCAGTTGCTGTTATTTCTCCCCACAGCCTAAAGAAGCCGTATCTCTCCTATGACGAGGCCTGGTAGCCTTCTCATCATTTGAATGAACAAATGACTTTGTCGTCTCCTGAAGAAGCTTGCTCTGAAGCTTGCACTCAAAAAACAAAGTTTCGGCGCAAAGTTCAAGTGGTGTTTGGTTTCCAGGGTCAAGGTAGTGCTTGAGAAGCTGTGGAAATGATGGCTCATCACTGCCATAGTGAAACAATACAAAGTAAGGGCAGGTTCAGGATCTCAATGACTTGGGAAATGTGCTGTGAGGGAGGATAACTGCTCCTTGTTTTTTTATTTCCATAAATGTTTTCTGTATTTTATTGAAATTCATATGGCAAAAGCTTAAGACAAATTTTCTCTCTTTCTAATTTTTTTTTTGTTTTTTTCGGTCTGAACCAAGAATCACAGAATATTCTGAGTTGGAAGGGACCCACAAGGATCATTGAGTCCAACTCTTAAGTGAATGGTCCATACAGGGGATTGAACCCATAACCTTGGCATTATTAGCACCCAGTTTTAACCAACTGATCCAATCTCAGGGAGCTCTGCTAAACTCTCCATTGCATTATTGGATAGCTCTGCATGCAAGTTATACTCATTATCCTATTTTCTTTTAATTTACGAATGAATTGCAGTTAGAAAAAGCTTTTTTTTCCTCCCTTGTGCATAACTATTATCCAGTCAGGGAACTATCTTGCATTTGTGTAAAAATTAATTTTTTAAGTTCCTTTAAATTGTCCTCTCTTGCTGCAATTACAGCATTGCATAATGAACCCTTCATGTTTTGATATCCAAAGGGAGGTACTTCAATAAACATTTTTAATTGCCCGCTTTGTGTTTCACAGAGGTGAGATTCCCAGTATGAAAAATATCCAGAATTTCTTATTATACTCAATTCTTTCTCCCATATTAATTTTTTTGGTACCATCCTTCCCCTCGTGTATTCATATGTCCTGTGTACGCAGCCAATATTAAAAGCACCTTACAACAATTTCAGGTGTGGGCACTTGGACCTATTATTCGATGCCAGTAAAACATCAAGCAGTTTTCAGCTACAGTATGCTCTGACTCAGTAACGCTCTGTTTATCTGCTTCAAGAGACCACTTGGTAAATGTTTATCTTTTACTTTTAGAAGCATGAGCTGTTTTCATTTACAATTATAATTTTCAATTGCTTGCTTTCTGCAAAAATTCTTTATCTTTTGGCAGGTTGAGTCAGAGTCACAAAGTGAGATTTTCTTATTACTACACATTAATAATTTACCATGTGCAAAAACAGTTGGGAGCTTTCACGTGGTTTACATTTAGTGGAAGGAACCACCACATTTAAAACTGAAGGCTGGCAGATAAACTTTGCAAGTTGAATTTCCACTGAACCTGTATCCCAAGGATCTTCCTTGTTTGGGGTTTTTAATGAGGCAGGCCATCTGTCAGTTGAAAACTTTATCTGATTCCTTCTTTTTATTTATTTTTTTGCTAATTAGGCACGGTTATACCTCTTCCTTTCCCCTTTAGGTTTTCAGGCATTTTTTCCCTCCTTAGTGGTTTGTAATAGATACAATAACAACACAAATGGTCTTGTAACTTCACTTCTCATGTGTTTCAAAGAAAAAGACCAACAAATTCATAGGTTGAAAATAAAGTCTCACATTTTGAGGGTAAAAACCTTGGAAATGAGCAGTGTACATATAGAAATTCTCTTGACTGACTAAGAAAGTAAAATAAAACAATGGAGAAAAACAAAGTAATAGATACTCAGAGGGACTAAAAGACCATCTATGTCCTTCCATTCCCCCCATGTTCTTTTTTTTTTCCCTCCCGCATTCTTAATTTTTAATTCGTGTATTGTGAAAGAAGTTGTGTTGTGACCCCTTGCACACTGGAAGACCAAAACTGAAGGGTGCTGCCATAGGTCTTAGCACTGAGGATGACCAGGGAACATTCTCATCGGAGTCAACAAAGAAAAAAAGGCCACCCAAGAGATTTGTATGGAGGAGGTCAGGAAGTTAGTTCCCGCTCGTATGGACTTCAGGGGATTTTTTTTGTTGAGTTTAAAGAGAGCAGAAGCAGGTCAAAAGGCAACCAAGAGGCATTTGGTGTAAGCGTCCCAGCAGTTATTTGCTCCCTGTACGTGAGTTCGTAACTCAAAGGGATGGATGGCAAGTGTGCAGGGAAGAGTGGACACTGCCCCAAAGAAGCGATAGCTCTCAGAATTCTGTCTTCAGGGTGGAAATGTAAAGCTACATAATCATCTAAATCTCAAAAACTTAAGGTAGGGGAGACGAATGGCAAGAAAATGAATCACCTCCATCTACTGAATCATGCCCTGTTTATGTACTTCTGCACAGTTCTGTTGAGAGTAATTTGCTTTTTCGGGATATCCAAATGTTATGACCTCAGGAGCAGTTATTTTCCTGGAGAGAGGGAGAGAGAGAGAGAGAGAGAGAGAGAGAGAGAGAGAGAGCAGAAGGGGCATGCTGTTTAATGTTGAAATAACCTGCATGGATTTTTTTTTTTTTTTCTTGTTCTGTTTATAATCTGGTTTGTTGTACACTGGTTGTATTGTGGTAAGAGAAAAACAAAGAACATTGTATTGGCATTGTTGACAGAACAAGAGGAAATGGCCTCAAGCTGCACCAGGAGAGGGTCAGGTTGGATATTAGGGAAAATTTCTCCACTGAAAGGAGGGTCAGGCATTGGAATGGACTGCCCAGAGTGGTAGTGGAGTCACCATCCCTGGTGTTCAAGAAACAACTGGACATGGCACTTAGTGCTGACGATTAGTTGACATGGTGTTGTTTGGTCAAAGGTTGGAATCAATGCTTGGAGGTCTTTTCTAATATTAATGATTCTATGACTCTGACATTGCCTCCAATATTTATGTTTCTTCCGTTCAATAATAACATTTGAAGTTTTACTGCCTCTTTATCATTCTTAAGTTGTATAACTTGTATCCTTTTATCAAACTATTATTTTTATTGAAAGGACAAAATAGTTACTATATAATTTAAAACCAAAAATTCCAAAAGATTCAATATGTTGAATAATTTTTTCAGCTTAAAATAAAGAGCTCAATAAAAATTTTGTCCTGAGAAACCTGCCTGTCTGTCATGCAGACAGCTTTTCTGAGTATGCTGATCAAGGTCCCTGCTGTCTAGGATGCCATTCCTCTGCCCAAAGGTAGGCATCAAGGAACCCGTTCCCCCTTAGAGTTGGTATAGAGAAACACAAATGCAAAGGCAGAAGCAAAACACTGAAACCCTGGAGGGAGGTTTCTCAGCTCATGGGTTGGCCAATAAAGACACACCAGCAGAGTTGCCTTTCAGAGTACTTAGTTTGCCACTGACTGTGTCAAATTTTGACACCATACTTTTAGATGATCTCAGGTATGTGGATTCCACCAGTAGCATTTCTTCTCTGCTAGACTTGTGAATTATTATTCACTCTTCCCCAAATGGAGTGAGAGATGGGGCTCTGTTGTGCATCGGCACATACAAGAGCTTTCATTGCTCTCGCTATTTCTCAGCCAGTCATGTGTCAAGATAGTGATGGGGCATGTAAAGGTAATATGAGATTATCTTTATGTGAAAACGCATAAGGCAAGAGAGTTTAGAAAAGTGGTTGGCAGACAGCAACTTGACTTCTGTATCAACAACACAGTGAGGAAACAGAGAGAAGCAAAATAACCAGTCCCAGCTTGGGACCATCTGGCCAGAATATCAATCCATCAGCTGGAGAGCTGGGAAAAAAAAAAATTCCAATCAAACAGCTGGAAAATCTGCAAGCCAGCCAACAATCAACTGCATAAAATTTGGCTACAATCCCGAAGGACTGCAGATGGTTTTGCAGTGAACTTCACCTATTGTTTGGGCCTGTCTCCAACCAAATCCAGTGAGAGCTCTAGTAAGTAGTAAGAGTGAAGAGTAATGCTCATGCCCACACTTGTCAGGCACCCACAGGGAAGACCTGGTTTTCACCTGAGGGGGAGTGGGAGACACTCAACTTGGTCACTGACTCAGAGCTAAACTGCAGCTATGCAAAAATCCACTTTTGAAACACAAATGAAGGATCAATGTTAATCCTAACTCTGGTATATCCCTAGATTCAGCGTTTTTCTGCTCAGTGACCATGATGGAACCGCAGAGAGGTTCTGTTTGGTTTATAGGTGAGCTTATAGAAGATTTTGGATGAGAAGTATTTTTTTCTTTCCTTGTACCCTTGTTCCCTTTTTTGTTTTCCCTCACATGCCCTCTCTGCTCCTTGTCATGGTGTTTTTTAGAGACACAGGTTCACAGAGGATCTTTGGTGTTCCTCTCATGCTTACTTTGCTCCATGTCCCATTATCTCACCTGCACCAATTTCAAGGTTTGAACATCTACATTAACAAGGGTTCAAAAGGATAACATAATAATGTAATAACAGGGATTGCTTATCTTAAAGGAGAGACACAGGGTGAAAATGTTCTGAGGAAGCTCATGAACCTTCAAGCTTTTTTTTTTTTTTCCCTTGTAATTATTTCTGGAAACAAGAAATAACTATGGCTGCCTGTATTCCATCTAGGAGACATTCAGCAAAGACAGTGTTGGGCAGTGGGCTGAGGTTGGCTTGGCATCTGTTTTAAACTAAAAGAGGGTCAATTTTGATTAGATATAAGGAAGAAGTTTTTTACAGTGGGGGTGGTGAGCAATTGGCACAAGTTGTCCAGAGAGGTGGTACATACCTCATCCCTGGAAACATTCAAGGTCATATCGGATGGGGCTCTGAGAAACCTGAATTAATGGAATATGTCCCTCATCGTTGCAGGGTGAGTGGACTAGATGGCCTTTAGAGGTCCCTTCCAACCCAAATGAGTCTGTGATTCTACGATTCTGTGAAACTGCCACTAGATGGAGAGCTTTAGATACACTGTGTGTGCATACATCTATATGTGGAGATTCAAAGACTCTGAGGCTAGAAGGTAGCTGTATTATCCTTAAGTCTGACCTCCTGCAAACAAACAGCAGAAAATTTTTCTTAAAGATTTCCGTGTTGAGATCATCATTCCTTGCTGTGCCAAAGCACAGCTTCTTGAAAAACAGACATCCTCTACATCAAGACAAAACAAGAATCTACTGCATCCATACTGAAGTTGTTCAAATGGCTGTTAAAATATGCACTTCATTTCTCATCTGGTTCTTGTCTGCTTGGAATTCCAGCCATCACACGTATAATTTTGCTTGGTTTTTTACAAGTTGTTTTTACAAACATTATGTCTATAGTTTATAACTGAGCTTCTGTCTGCATTTTTTCATTTCTGACCCATATTACCCTGAGCTGGTGTGCGTAGGAGTTGTCTGGCATTGCTGGAGAAGCTAAGTGCTCTGTATAAGTTTCAACACTTTGAATTTTTAAATTGCATTTTTGTTTTAAAAACACTAATTCCTCACTTATCACAGTTTAGAAGGGGGAAAAGTCTTTGCTAAAGACTTCTGCCATTAATTTAACAAGTTCCAGTGAGAGTTGAGTACTGTCTGGTTTAATTTAAGCGGGTTACCTCGAAATATAGCATTCATGACTCCTAGTCTCTACTTTAAAAAGAGGCTGAAAATCAGTCATCAAATTGTTCCATCAAAGTTTGAAGCAATGTTAATAATACTCCTTATGTCTTGTTCCTTTTTAGTTCTGTGAAATATCTTCATTAAGAAGCGGGATCCATATAGTTGTCTCACCTCAAGAAGTCTTTTCTCTGCAGGGCTTTCACTAGAGGCAGAGGAATATGAATGATACAATAGAGGATATTTTTCACAACAAAACAGCTTTCTTGCTGTGTTTGTTCTAAATTCCGTTGTATTTCCATGATGGGTTATGTGTAGTTGTGAATCCCCCAGAAGTCATTTAAGAGTTTGGGAGCACAAAAAACCTGAGGGTTTCTGCTCGTGGCATTGCTGATGCTGCTTTCCCTACTCACCCACATACAGAGGCAGATAACTTCTTTTCCCCCCATGCGGACCCCTGCATGCTTCCCCTTGCTCTCTCCTTTCCCTCACCCTCAGGTCTTGCCCAGTCACAAGTGAGGATAAGATACCATCCCAAGGATCCCCACTGGCCTGGCCCATACTGATTGCAGGGGCATTAGATGGATGGAAAATGCTCTGCAGAGCAGAGGGGATTGGCACATTAGGTCTGTTGGCTTTTCTGACTCAGGTGCTTTCAGGTCAAGTAGGGACTGGGCACACATTTGCCCCAAGCACATGGTGTCACAGTCCTTGTTGCAGCTGCCCCACCACCTCCAGCTGAGAGGTCACCTCCTTATCTGTGCCCTCCCTATCCAAGCCCTCCCAGGTCACAGGATGTCCTTATTTGCCTCCTCCTGGCCTGAATCAGGCTGTCCATCTGTGACGACCAGAAAAACAAATTTCCTAGTGAGAATATAACCGGGCCTGTGGGGCTAGCTTCCTTCCCTTGGCCATTTGCATATCCAAGTGGAGCACTGTCAGACACTGGCCACCAACCCAGATGTGTATGACAGATTCTGTCAGAGATGCTCTGCTGCGCGGCCTCCTGCTGCTACCTTTGCTTTCATGTCTGAGCCCTTAACCCTCAACCCCATCCTCTCTTTGGTCTGCATCATTATTTCTCCTTTTCCCCTTAGCTTCCTCCTCTTCTAAGAGGCCTCTGTCCTGACACCAAAAGGGAAAATGGCAGAAAGTCTGTCTGCAATGCAGTCTGCCTTTAGAAAAAACACTGTTCTGGATTGCTCTGCCGCAGGGAAGGTGTCGCCAGATTGTTCCCAATGCCCTCACTCTGAGGCTGCCTCATTCACCATACACATGAAATTTACTCAGTGCTCTGCACTTCATGGGGTTACGTCTGCAGGAGTTTGCTGGACTATTGAGAAGGATAAAGGCCTTGTATTGTATTGAGGAACAGAGTTTGCTGGAAAAAAAATTCCTGCGTTATTTCAGTGCCATCAATGTTCCAAAAAATGCAGCAATGGCTTTATGAGAGCTAGAGCCACCTCTAGTTGCTCAAGGTGATGAAGATGGGGAATTTTCAGGAAGGCAGGAAAGAGAAAAGAAGGCATGTTTTGCCAAACGAAACTTCCTTCTGTGGGAGGTGTTTTTATGCCCTCAGTTTTGCTACACACCCATGCCCCCCCAACACTGAAGCATCTGCTTTTGTTCATGCACTTATCAAACTCATAAAGGAAAGTTAGACAGGAATCTGATCTTTCTGAAGTCTGCATTTTCATAAATATTTCCCTTTAGGAGTTTGTGAAATTGAATTTTGGTTGATAACCCTGCCTTGTTCAACCAGCCTTACATCCTCAAGAGAACAGTGAGAAAAATGAAAAGACTTTAACAAAATGCAATCATGGCAATTCAGTACAATGGCATGGAGAAAAAGATAAGATGAGAAATAAGGTACTGTTCTCTCTGCTTTCCTTGTTCTCTTGTTTAAGCGATAATTTTCATACCTTACCTTTGAAAGATATAATTACAGTAATTGGAATCTGACTATTTCTGAGAGCTATATTGTGCATTCCTTTTTCCCCTTGATATTTGTGTCTTTTTAACTAGTGCAAGATCTTTAATCTACTAAATAAATATCTGGCACCTGATTCTCTGGTATGTACATGCACTTTGTGATTCTCAGGCAGCTAAAAGCTGCATTGATGCCAGCATAAGCAACCATGGGAGTCCGTGCTCTGGAAAAAAGAAGGGTAATTGAAAACTGTTTCAGAATTTCTGGGACCACAGTGTGATGCAAGCACTATTGTGGGCTATGTCTTACCTGTCTCTCGCCATGTAAACATTGTCCTGGTTAGCTGTTCCGAAGAATAGAATGGGGGAAGAAAGTGAGTCCAGAGGGGCAGGTGTTCTAGAGAGAGGGAAAAAGAGGTTTCTATTTTCTTTCAGAAAGGGGAAGGAGATGAAACACAAGATGAAAATATTGGAGAAACAAGGTGGTGAGTCTGCTTTAGGTGGTGCACAAGCTGCAGAATGGCTCTGGGCATGTGGACAGTCCCTAGAGGCTTTCCTAGGAGGGTAGGAGACTTCTGGCCTCCAAGTCCATCAGTCTCTGCAAAGGGTGGGAGTTAGTCACCTAAACCTGCACATCTAGTTCTGGTTTAGATGTTTTTTTAATGTCAGGAAAAAGGTCTGGCTTAACTGCTTCCCCAAGTTTGTGTATGATCAGGAATTTTCTTCTCCTCAAGCATGGTGAAAAACTTTCGTTTGTAACAAGTGGATGGATCAGAAAGGGCATGCTAGAGCAGATATCTATAACTTGGCTTTTCCTTAGCTCACTGAAGGTGTGTTTTGTGTCTGAGTTCCTCTTAAGCTAAAGCCAGTGCAAAAGGTCGTGGTGCTGTCAGCTTGCATTTAATTTTCTCTTGCACATATAGCTTTTGTGTCTGCCCCCTTTTCTCTGTGCATTGCCTGGGAGATGGAGAAAAGGCTTGGGAAAATACTGCTGAGATCAGAGGAAGAGAACAGGCTTGACACTTTTAATATACTTTGTGATCGTGCCATTATACTGTGTGAATAACATCATTTTACTGAACTTTTTTCACTTTAGTTTTACTGAGGTCTTTTTAATGCTTGCCAAATTGCTATGTACCTTTCAGTAGTGAAAAGTAAGATAAATGCATGATAATATAATTCAGCTTCACTGACTTTCCATCCAGTTGTAGGAAAGGAAAAAAGGTATATCTTGATGTCTTC
This sequence comes from Oxyruncus cristatus, assembly GCA_013399855.1. Lineage (NCBI taxonomy): Eukaryota > Metazoa > Chordata > Aves > Passeriformes > Cotingidae > Oxyruncus > Oxyruncus cristatus. Next base: position 2,115,291 of record VXAY01004719.1, on the reverse strand, counting down.
TTCCATTTTAGCAAGTACATTTCAGTAGTTTCTCATTCTGGTCTGTTTTTTTATCCCTTTGAAAATGATGATGAGATAGAAAATTATCCTGTGAAAAGGAGTAACAATAAAATGACAGTGTCTTCAGATGTCTTTTTGGAAGATGGCATCTTAGACTTGTATGCCAGTTTTGCCTCCTCTGATAGTTTCTGTTGGCATTTTCTAGTTTCGTTTAAAAGGAGCTCCCTTTCCAGTATCATGACCCTGAATTCTCTAGAGTGATTAACTTCTTGGGAAGATGCTTCATATGCCAAAAAAGCTTCCAGAGACATCACATGGTTACTCAACAAACAGGTTAGTCAGAGTGGGTGTTTTTTAAAATGATTCCTATTTTTTAAGCTAATTTGAACTAGTATGACTGAAGCACAAGAAGGTGGAGTGACTTCCTTACAGTCACACTCTGAGTCAGTGGCTCAGTACCTCCAGGCTTCCCATATTTTTATTCCAACCACTGAGAAGACCACATGGCTTCCTCTTGGTGTGCTTTGGGGTTTCACAGCTGAGAGGTGCAGGCTGTAAAGGTTTTTGCTGCTAACACGTGACCTACTGATTTTAGATCTGAAGTTCTTAATGTAGGAGGAAAGGATCCATCCAGCAGCAATCAGTTGGCTTCTTGTCCATTCAATCCACCTCCTGTTTGTGTAGCTCCACTCAGACATTTTTCTGCAGCACTACCACTCACCACATAGCCTGAGCTTGCCATGGGAGACAGGAAAATCACCGTGGTTTCTGTTCCCAGGACTCTCTGTCAACCTTCTGTAGTTTTGGCTGGTGAGGTTCGTAGGCTCTTATTTTTGCCCATCGCTTCAATTTTTGAATGAACCTTCCTCCCTCTTCTCTTTCCTCCACGCCAAAAACCCAAAGCAAAAAATCAGCTGAAATGGCCAATTTTTGCTGTCTTTCAGACGGAAACCATGCAAAACCACAGGGTTTGGCCTGGTGTCTGCTGGAAACTATAAATAGGACTGTTCAACTGAAACTCAGCCCTGTTTAATTCAAGCCACAACCCAAAGTTGTGAGACAGTCTCTGAACCCGGGCAGATGTTTTGGAGTGTGTTGACCAAGTATGGTGGCTATAAGAAATTCAAAATTCTGCTGAGTTACCTGGCTGCTTTGGGGTTTCATTGCAGAAGTTCTGTACAGTTGTATTTACCATCAAGTGCTCTCAAACTTGTTTCCAGGTGCCTCCCGGTCCTTCTTCAGGTTAGGTAGTGAGCCCTGGCCTATTGACTACTGATTCTCAGCATCTCTAACTATCAGGCTGTTCAGTGAAGGGGTTCTAATTCTTCCTTAATTTTCCAAGATACTTTCAAATCAAATAGTGAAATTGTATTTGCATACTTTTACTCTTGGCATAACACGGTTTATTCAAATTCCAGTAATTTTAGGACCTAATCTAATAATCTCAGCATAATAGAAGGGCTATTGCAGGAAAATACTCTGCTCCCTTCTGTTTAAAGCAACAGTAAAGACCAAAACAAAAGTAAATATTCAGGGTCTAACTGCTCCAGCTACCTCTCAGCCTAAGATTTGGCATTGAACTTCCAGTGTGCTCTAAAGAAGTTAGGCTGTAACAGTGTTTGGATCAATACCTTTCCCATACAGCAAGTAAAACACTTTTTAACCCAGCAATTAAATTAATTTTGTACATTTAAATTCTTCCATCCTTAGAGAGCAAATTGTCTCATGGCATCCTGCTGTATGTTTCTGTCTTTTACTCCTCCAAATTTTGCTGCTGAGGTAGGTTAGCATTTCTTTTGGGTTATATCATGATACAGGATGCCTTTCCAAATTTTTTTCTCAGCTGATACATTTGATTTTCAGTTTATTCACCTGAGATAACAATGTATTCTTGTATTAGCAGAGCTGTCACACTTCATTTGATAATTCGGAGTTTGTTCTTTGGTTTAGTGGATGAGGTAGTTTTGCAAGGCAGCATGATATAATGAATTTATCTGCCTCGAAGGTGTCACCCAGAATCTCAGAGAGATCTATCTTTATATATTAGTAGATCAGCCTTGACTCTGGAAGCACCTCTAGGTCACGGTGTATTTGAACCTCTTTAGTGCTGGGCACATAAATAGGGACCAAGAAGCCAGTTCCCAATACAGCTGTCACACAGACACGCTGGAGAAATTCATCACAGGGCCAACTTTGATTATTGCCTACCAACCATGAAATACCACAAGGACCCCTTATGAGACCACAAATACTGTGTCTTCCATCAGTAATGAGGGTGACATCACCCTCTCTGTGCAGAGGAAGATGCAGGGTTCCACCTTCTTAGTGTCTCTAGGCAGGACACTGCAGTGCTGCTTGTTGTGTAGTTCTTGTTTTCTGAGAGTCTATCTTGAGCCTCAGCTCTGATTTGTGTAGGGCTGAGCAATCCCAGCTGAAAGTGAATAGCAGCAGCTGCAATTTGAAGGTAGAAAGTGCCAGATCACAGAATGTTACAAATAAGAAATTCCCAGGTTAATGGGTATCTTAATTCTCTCTCTGCCCCATTTCTTGGTATTTAATAGTGAGGGAATACTGTTTCCTCATCTTCTGGGAGTTGTGAGGGACTTGAGAACAGCAGCAGAGCTGGGGGAGCACTAAATGTTATACATGAATTGACTAGAGCACAGTGAAAGCTGCATCTCCTATGGGAATTCATGATTTGGAAAAAAAAGGACACAAATTTTCAATCTTGTCTAGATCTCAGAAAAAAAAAAGAGATTTTTTTTTTCAGAAAAGGATGGGAATGAGTCTGTTGAAGTATTTTGGGTTTTACTTTCCAGAAGCCTTTTTGTTTGTATCTACTGTTCCCTTTCATTTTGTAACCTATTTTTAGATGAATTGATGTAACTATGTCCTCGTCTTCCCCAAGTTTTTTGTTTCTAGGTAACATTTCATGCTCCTTCCCTTCAGGTTGGACCCAGATTCTTGCTGGCATTCTCCCCTCCAGTACCCAGGCATCACAGGTAGGAAGATGCTAGAGAAAGCCTCCTCCTAATTTCAGTTCAATTTCTGGCTATGGCTGAAATGGTAGGAAAAATCTCTCTGAGCCCTGGACTGGGGCACAGCCAGGGCACATAAAGCACTAGCAAGGCTCTATAAAGCCTGCACACATGGTAGTTTATCAAACCCTCATAACCAAGCCTCATGTAGACATGATTTTTTGTTTTCTTAGCAGCGCTGGTAAAGTCCTCGAGCAAGATGAAGCCCTGCTGTCAAATCTCAACACCTATAGCATAGTGACACAAAAGGTGTCTTGGGGAACTGTGCGGAGGAATCAGCATGTTTTGCCTGGCCCTCTTCACAGAAACTGGTGACATATTTTCAGTGAAATTGTGGATGTGTATCTCTCTCTCTCTTTATGTAGATAGATAGATAGAGAGATAGAGAGAGAGAGAGAGAGATAGGTAATAGGTAGGTAGGTAGGTAGGTAGGTAGGTAGGTAGGTAGATAGATAGATTAGATAGATAGATAGATAGATTAGATAGATAGATAGATAGATAGATAGATAG
>VXAY01004719.1:2099058-2111626 GCA_013399855.1 Oxyruncus cristatus | reverse complement strand
AAGTAGATAGACAAAACAAGCAAAAAATCTCCACCTGAAGCAGGCATGCAGAATGGGAAATTTCAGTCTAAATGAAAAAAATTGGCAAAGAGCAACTAAATCCTGTGGCTGAACTGTACTTTATCTACTCTATGCTTCCGTTGTTGTTATTCAGTTTACCTGTCTAGACTAGCCTTTTCTTCTGTACTGAGCAATATACTGAAGTCTTCTGAATGTGTAGCACAAAAATGGAACAATAAAGAAAAGGGCATTTTAAAGTGATTGCTTAAGTAGGGTGTCTCTCCAGACTGTCCTGTTGCTTCTACTGCAACTACATCTTTTTTCTACTTGCTCACTATGAAATATATTGAAAGAATTCTGATGGGTCACATGATACCAGCCCAATCAATCAGCAGCTTTTAAAGATGACTCATCTTTAGGTGAGTACACAGTGCAAGCACACAGTGAAGGGCCTAACACAGCTTTTTAGAAAAGCTCCAGAGATTTATTTTTCCATTTGTCGTTTCACTTTTTTATCTTTCTCCAAAGCCTGAAGCACAGATCTTCATGAGCTGATACAGTATATGCATGCAGTAGACTTTTCCTCTTGCTGCTGCTCACATTACTGCCTCACCTAATCTGCAAGTACAATTCCTGGGCATGCGTCTGATTCCCACTCCTTGTCCTGAACAGGTGGGTTGATCCAACACACCTCAACTTTGTACAAAAACTGTAGACACATATATGTCAGTGAGAGAACTTTTATAAGCAGCAATCAACCTTTGCATGAATCCATAGAATCCCAACTTTTTGTTTTCATCGTGTATTTTGGGATGTATTAATTCGTATCAAATCTGTATCTGATGCTTTCGGGTGCAAAGAATCTGTAAAAAAGCTGCACTGAAATAAGCTCTCCTCATTTCATGTTGATAATATACCATTTTAATTCAGAAGACTTGAAAAGAGGCTTTCTTGATTGTCGCTCTGTATTAGTTTAACTTCAAGTCTTGGAACCTACCTTACATGATATTTTCAGCCCTGAAACCATGCTACAGAGTAATGTGTCAAAAAAAGGCCCAAAATACCCCCAAAGTAAAACAAAGAACAAACAAACAAACATCTCCTCTCAATAAACAACAACAACAACAACAAAATAACTGGAACAAAAAGGCAACTCCCCATAAGTTGTCTCTTTCAAATGGGACCAGCTGCCATCCAGATAAATAAACACAGCAAAGAAATACATCCTTCCTACATCTCCTTTCAGACTTCTATAATTCTTACTCATTAACTTCCTTTTCTTGTAGACACATTAAAAACCATTGAATCCAATGAGTGGAATAGAGAAAGACGTGTAAGTAGTGATAGGCTCTAGATACATTTTCCCATGTGAAGAGGAGACAGCAGAAAAGCTTATACAGCTTATTTTGGACAGAATAAGGGAGGCCTGTATGTTGAGGGCTTTGCTTGCTCGAACTCTCTGGCCTGAAATTCACATAGAATCTTGGAATGGTTTGGGTCAGAAGGGACCCTAAAGATCATCTTGTTCCAGCACCCTTGCCATGGGCAGGAACTTCTCCCACTAGACCAGGTTACTCAAAGTCCTGTCCAACCTGCCCTTGAACACTACCAGGGATGGGGCACCTACAGCTTCTCTGGGCAACATGAGTGAAGGAAAATGCTGCCTGAGCCTTCCCTCAGGCAACTTATCCTTTCTCTCTCCCCATACTTTTTCTGGAGGCCCCAATATGTTGCTCTGCCTGAGTGGCCCGTTGTGGCCTCACATGCTTTGCATGCCTGCTTCAATCTAATGAAGAAAGTTTCTCACTGAGCTGCACCATCAATCACCTACTCCTGGAAATTATATGTACTTTATATTCTTTATGAGAAGCAGAGAATTAATAATTCCTTGGTTCATCTATTTAAATATTTATTCTTGAGGTTTTTTCTACCCTCTCTTTTTCTTAGATATGGCAGTGAGTGATGAAAACATCTGCCCTACATTGAGGACTTTTGCAAATAATGCAGAAATCTACATTATAATAAAATATTGTTTCCTGTGGTGAGGGCTCCTGAAACTCAAAGCATCACACATCTTTTCAGCTGCCATCGGTGTGCATAGAGAGCTGACTAATTATACACTAACAAGCATATTTTGCCTGAATCTATAAGCACACAGTCTGAACCCCAGTGTTTCTGCTATCAGTCTTGGTGCTGCTTTTGCTCAGCTGAAGTGTGAGCTGCTGATTACAGGAACATAGGTCTGAAATAATGAGAAATCTTCTTTTCACTCAAAGGCTGATCCTGTTGATCACCTTCTCTTGCTGCATAGATGAACAATGTTTTTTATTCAATTTGTGAATACTTTACTCAAGGAATGCAAAAATGCTGTGTCCTCAAGGTGATTTGTATTTCTAGCTAAACATGAAAATTATGAGCTTGGAGGAAAACAGGTATTCAAGAAAAAACATGGGTTGTGTTTCAGGCTGAGATGGGGGTGTTGGATGGCTGTTATTCCCTTTGCTGTTTGTAGTGAAAATGCAAAATATTTTGTCCCTGCAGAAATCTCAGGTTCTTTAACCTACTTGGGAGAGAGCAGAAAGATGCCTTTGTCCCCAGTCTACCCGTGGGGCTGGAGTGCACTTTGCTTAGCACTTTGGAGTCTTGACTAGAGCAGAGTGACAGATTAACCTCCACAGCTGTCTTCCTGCTGATCTGAGCTGTGGATTTTCATGTTATCTAATCACCTAAGAAAGTGAAAGAGGTTGTCTTTTTCCTCAGAGTGACTTTGTTTCTTTACCTGGGTCTGTAGCCTTAGCTCACTAAGATTACTTGATAATGTTTGATTGAATGGACACTTCAAACAGGACCCCTTGGAAAATATCTTATTGGGAGTATTTTTGCCACTAAATTGTTTCCCTCGTGAACAAAAGCTCTTAAGAACAGAGGTGATGATGTTATTTTCCTACATATGGGTATCTATTGATATCTAAGCTGTCTGCCCTCTATTCTCTTCATAGCCTTTGCAGAGAAATGGGAAATTCTAGGTGTGATTCACTTCATCATATCATAGCTGCCTGTGGTTAGAGAAATTGCTCCCTAAACATGCCAATTGTTTTCCAGAGTGTAGGGAGAGAGAGTAGGATGAGTCTCCATAGATGATTCCATAGGCAGATGTCTAGGGTCAAGTAAGTGAACCCCACCCAATCTGTCCTGTTTGCACTCAATTTGGTGCATCAGAACTGTGATCTACCAGCGGGGTTCCTAAGACACTACCATCCTATATGATGCTGGGAGAAGCAGACACAGAGAAAAGGAGCTCTTCTACAAATCTGAATTTGTGAGATATGATTTTGATTGAGTGATCAATCACTTCTAATAATCCACAGTCTTGCCAGCATTGGGGGTGCTGTTAAAGCTGTCTCAGCTTGTGAAGTGGTAAGGAGATCAACCTCTTGTGCTTAATTCTGTCAGTGATCTTCATGGATGGGCGTTCATTGACTGTGACCATAGATGGTTTTTCATGAACAGCTGAAGGTGGGCTTGATCTCTGATCACTAAGGCATGGTGACTGATTAGTAAAGAAGGTTTAGCAAGACTGGAAAATGCTTCTGTGACAACTAAGTGTAACAATGCCCTGGAGAGGTGGCTCAAAAGGAGACCCACTTATCTTCTCACCCTTGTACAGTAGAGCAGTTAATCGGCTTCCTAACAGTAGTAGAAAAGAGATGTGTGATCCTGATGGTTTAGTTCCCAGATGCATCAGGTCAGGTGGTTACAAGTGGTTATTGTTTCTCTTTTCATGTCTGCTTTTCCACAGAGCCATCTTTGAAGACACATTTCTCTGTGATAACGCAGATCTGTCCAGCGAGAATGAACACCTTCTTAGGACAAGAACTTTGTTTCTGGGCTTTTAAACATCTAATGAAATTGTCCAATGATATTTCTTTCAAGGTTTTTTATTTATATAATAAGGTGTCCCTTCATAAGCAGAACATAGCTCTTCAGAACAAGAAGAGCTGTTTCCCAGGAAGAGTAGCTGGCAGTGCTTTCAACACCTTAAAGAAATAATGAATTCCATCCAATATGTGTTCATGGCATAGGGTGTTTTATTACCCCTTTGTGTATTTGGAGCCCGTGTATTAATCATCACCTAGAAGCAAGAAGAAAATTGTTAGAGTCTCTTGAGGTGAAGGCTGCGTAAAGTAGTTGAGGGCTTTGTGGTATATTGGAGTGGTTTGAAAGCTGAATTAAGCTGCATTCTTTTTTTTTTTTTTTCTCCTTTAGCACAACCAGCCATGGCTAAAGAAATGGATTTCTTGCTGTAAAAAAAAAAAAAAAAAAGGCAGGGTTGTATGCATTTCCTACCAGATCAAAGTGAAGAGAGCTGTAATTTTTCATCCTTTTGGCATGGTAGTACAGGATTAGGTGCATTTGATCTATGTAGTTTGTGGACTCTGGCGGGCTTTTTATTCAAATTCTAAGGCGTTGACTTTAATGCTGATATGCACTTTAAATAGTGGAAGGCATGGTTCTGACCTTGCAGGAAAAAAAATTATTTTTTTTTTACTATGATCCAAGGATGATCTTTAATCTCATCCATGTACCTGCAAGTGGACATCTAGCCTGCATGTGAGATAGTGTGGATATTCTGACACCTACATATTCACATCAAGAACTATGTTTTTGCTTCCTGGATTGTTGAAGAGAGAAGGCAAAACTCAGAAAAAGTCCAAAAGCAAAAAATCCAAATAGTCCTGGTATGTTTGTTAAGAACATGAAATGTAATACAAAAGTGGCACGTCAAATCAAATGTTCTAGTTCTCCTGTATATTGATTCCAATGCTAATTAGAACTAGAGGTTTAGGGAAGAGTGAAAGAGAGGAAGAGAAATAGTAGTATTTTCCTCTAATACTTTCTCAGACTTCACTGTTTTAAAGTTAGAAATTTTCTGGTCCTGACCAAGGCTTGTTAACCTTCAGTGAACTTCTCAAATCTTTTCAGTCTTGGAAACCTATACACACTTTCTGTATCTGCAACATCCTTTCTCAAGGAATTCTGCTTGTGAAAAATTACTTCCCTTTGTTTATTTTGAATTTTCTTCCTGTTATTTTATGTTCCCTGGTTCTGCTGTCAAATCTTGGCCTAAGTGTCTAGGCACGGTTAGTTTTGTGTGAAAGGGTGATTCAGCATTTTTAGCAATCAAATTCTAGGAGAACTTGCAATTTTCTTTTATTTCCAAAATATGTTTTGGTGTGCCATTCTGGACTATCCCATCACAAAGCAAACCCAATGCCTAATTACTTGGTTTTACCCTGTCTGGCAGCCTGGATACTACCAAGGGAGTAAAGGAGTAAAGATACTTCCAGGAGGAAGCCTCACTCCTTCTTTTGGCCTATAGGCATCACCGTAATACAAATGATAAATAAAATTATTCTAGTTCATGGTCACAGCATATAGACAGATTCATTCATGTAAATTGGGAATACAATAATTAATTACTTTTTAAAAAGGAGTTAATAATCATTATTCCTAAACATGTAAAGCTTAGGGAGGATGCTCAATTTATTGTCTGAAAATGGAAGGCCTTTGTTTATTAATAGGGTGTGGGAAAGCTGCCAAATCTAGTCTGCTTGGCTACCTATGGGTCACATTTCCAAAAGCATTTGGATGCCTAAAGGTACTGTCATGAAAAATTCTGCCCCAGGACTTCTTCTCTGTCTTTTGACATTCAGAGGTGCTGTACAATGCCGCTATCATGTTATGAAAGGAGGCAGCCTGGCTGAAAGGCTGCAGCGCTGGAAGCCAAGTTGTGGGTTCTCTCTCCAGCCCGTGGCACTGTCCTACAGTGTTAAAATAGGCCATAAACTAATCACACCCCCTTCCTCACCTTATTGCTGCCCATTTTTAAACAAGGTGCAGCTTTGCTCACTTGCAGAAAGTCCTTTAGCATCAGTGAATGAAAAAAAGTGACTGTTTTCGTTCTGGGGAAAGGCTCAGGTTCATTGTCCAAGTCTTGCTATTTCTGCTGACTTTCTCAAAGATATGCCAAGTTGTGAGTTACTAACTGCGATAAGGCTTCTCTGGTGTGAACCAATATTCATTAGGACCTTAACTGAAGCAATTGCTTCTGTTATTACTTAACAGTGGTCCACTGAATGCAGATTACGCTACAGATCCTGTAGTATGGTTTGTATTGATACCAAAGATACGTACATTATGAAACCCCCAGTCCATTAATTACTCTCACCTATCTGTGGGAAGTCTTTTTATCTTGAGAAATATTGATTATAGCACCTGACTTTTCTGAGTATGTGTGCACTCAGGATCACATAGGACTTCTTACAAAGAAATTTGCACCGTTGAAGAAAATTCGTGTTGCAGATATGCAAACTGAATGTGTTTATAGTGTGGTAATTAGGGATTGCCATCAAATGTTTAGAAGGCTGACAGGTCAGGGAAGTTTTAAACTTTAAACTTTACCCATTCATAAAGTTCACTCTTTGTGCTCACAGCATTGTTCAACATCATCACTGTTGGTCTTTAACAGTCATATTGTAAGTCAGCTGTATGTACTTAATAATGTGGAGATTGATGCCTCACAGCTGGCACTGATGCCTGTGGTCTTTGGTGGTCCCTATTTGTCAAGCTTTTGTGATCAGGCTTGAGAGCTCATTGATGAAAGAAGCCAGAGCTGAAGTGGACTTGTCTTTTTTCTTTTATCTGTTTTTTTTGTGTGTTTTTGTTTTGTTTTGTTTTTTTCTTGCTTATGCCTGATGGTTTTATGCTATTTTCTGCTCTCAGCAAGGAGGAACTCATCTGCTCCTGGTATTGCTTTTTGTGCTTTTTGGTTTGCCAGTCATGCCTCTTGGGTAGGTTGTCGTGGCTATTTGCAGTCCCATGTGCTTATCTTATTCTCTCTCTTGCAGTTTTTGTTAGTTGAATGCTATCTGCTTCCAACTTCATCCATCTTTGGTAGTCATGTTACTCACGTACTTATGTAAAATGCTTATGGATTGCATCTTTTTGTGCCTTGAGTATTACAAAAATACATGCTGTTGTTAGTTATACCATCCTTGTACATATTTGAGTTGAAGACAGAATAATATTAATTATATTCTGATTATTACATTTATAACTTCTAGGTGTCACAGACCTCTGTTTTGCTACAAGTGCATGTTTGTAATGTTATGCAGTCTTCTATCCTGTCTTTCTGTGGCACAGCATGCTTGTAGCCTTTACTCTCTTACTGACTGAACACTGGTGACCACACTGTCTTGTGACCTTGTAAGCAGATGGATATTTTGTTAGCCTTTACCTGGCTATTTTGCAGATACTGAATCCACAATAGACTGCTGGGGAAGAAAAGGAACTATATTCAGTGACTGATAAGGCTCTTCATAACTCTACCTCAAGGACACAGAATGCTTTTTTACCTCCAGAGAAAGCAACTCTGCCAAGAATAAGTTCAAGGAATGGGCCACATCTCTGGTAGTATGATATAGTATCATTTGTAGAAATGATTCTTGGATTAATTGGTAAGTTTGCTGCTTTTCCTTTGAACTCATCCTGGCACTTTGATTTGGGAAGCTGCATTCCTTGGTGGATAGAAAGTTTGAAGAATGAGAATGAGATTCTCAACTTTGTCCCCACCTTTACCACCATCTTCCCTTGTGACCCTGAACAAACCATTGTGGATGTTATTAAAATACTGGAATAACAGTCACACAGAAAGAAAAAAAAAAATTGTGTATAAAATATAAATCTGTCTTTGTACAGCTGGCATTTCTTGAGGTAATTACAGGGAAAGTCATTGAATCTGAGGGATCCCAGCTATGCCAACACTCAGGCCAAGGAGTCTCTGGAGTGGCCTTTCATCTGGCACCCTCTGCTCCTTGACAGCCCTTCAGGCAGGACCACACCTCAGATGGCCTCGGGATGTGAAAAGTGTCTGCTGCCCATGACAGATGTTTGTTCTCCTAACAGCAGATGAGTCTGATCCCCAGAAAGCCCTTGAACCAATCTGACTCAGCTTGCTCATACCCTCAGTGTACTCACAAAGGGAAATGTGTGACATCTGCTTCATAGAAAATGCTTAGGTAACTAAGACAGCTCCTGTTTATATGAGTGTAATCATTCTCTGAGGTTGTGCTGGATGATGGGATGCCTGAAACACTAACTAAATTTTTGCTAGTGTCACCCTCCCTTCTAACTGATGAAGTGTTTTGTCAACATCTGGATGAATCAAACAAGCGTTCCTGGGCCAAGGTCTTCCATTTATCTTCTTGGATTGTGAGGGAAAATACCTTGGAATAGAAGCTTGCAAGTAACTGATGAAGTCAAAGGCTAATAGGGGTACCTAGAACTAAGGGAAGCAAAGTGAAAATGTCTACCTAGTGGGTCCTATGGAGAACTCAGACAAACCTAGCTGTGCTGGCAAGGGTATTTTTTGAATGTAATGAAATGTCATTTCGCAAAGTGCATTTCACAAAGTGTGGTGCAGCACCTCCTGAGCCCGACAATGCACTTGTGAGTTCTCCTTGTGATTTGGGCGTCATCCTATGACTCTACTGCAGTTTATTGAACTACCCATTTAACTACATAAATATTAAAACCGTGCAATTAACTTTGCTTGGATCTGTCTGGCACTAAGAAAGGAAAAATTCTAGGGTTTAAAATGTATGACTTGGCATGATTAAATGGTGAAATGAATAATGTTTTAATGAGTGCTTTGTAATTATTTAATAATTAAAGAGCTCTTATGAATATTCTTGAACACCCTGTGGAAAAACTAAATTGTATGCTGATTTCATCAAGCATTCAAATCTAATCAGAATTTATTTTTATAGTATCATTTAAACATAGTCTACAGGAACATTGCCACAATAACGCAGACAGAACAGGAAAGTGTCATGCTATAATAGCTCCACTTTTTAGTATAAGCTCTTGATTTTTCCATGCAAAGGATTTTTCTGCACTAATGGATTACAGCTGGACTCTATTACAAGTCCTGCAGCAGCCAGTCAGGTTTCATCAGTGGTTCAGTGACAGATTGAGGGTGCATCAGTTTTGGTTTGTAAACACAAATGAATGGTAGCCACTTGCTGCAGGGAGATTGGTCCCATTCACCCCTGACTGGAAACAAACACAGAGAGACCACAAAGGAAAATAAGAAGGTGTGAAAAGAGAACTGTTTCACTTCTGTCGTGAAATCATTCAGTCTCAGCTTAGTCTCTGGAAAACCAATTTTCTTTTAATTTCTCTTTCCTTAATATGTACATTGCAGCTTTGGGCAATATTTTAATAAGATGATGTTTTCTCTATCTAATCTGGAAATACTCATCCCATGGGGATAGCAGAGGTCCAAGAGCAAGGTAAATTATGTGAATCATAAATCATCCCAGGTTTTTCTTAACTTTGATACTACTGGTCAGGCAAATTTTTGTGCGAAACAGTTTTATGTTAACTAGACCTCCAACAGCTCTAAAAAGGAATAACAGAGGCTTCTTGGAGATTGTTAGAGATCCATCAATCCATTTAAAAAAAAAAAAAGACCCCTACAGGACAAAAAAATAAATCCAGAAGCTTAACAGAAACCGCAGGTTGCTGTTAAATTCTGAAAGCAGTTTGGTACTCTTATATTTGTTAGGATGGAAGAATGACGGGATGGAGGTCTTCATCCACATGGACTTCAATACAGTTATTATTTGTGAGGTTATCATTGTCCTGTAGGGTTGTATGACTAATTCATTTTTAATTCCGTATTAGATTAATTTAATCTCATCCTCTCTTTGTGAATTGTCCTCCAATAAATTGTAATTTTCTTGAATATATTTATTATTCAGAATAGACTATAGTACTCATGAGTCATTCATTGCAGGTAGGTGTCATTGCTGTCCTCTGTTACACAGATAAAATGTTCAGAATCAAGTTTTGACTTCCAACATGTATTTACAAATCGGGAATTCACTTCCTTTTACCTTTCTACAATGCTAATTCTGAAGTTACCATCACAACAATAGCTCCAGGAGATTCATTGGCTGGAATACTTGGAAGTAGGAAGACGTGCTGAATGAATTTGTTAAAAGAATCTGAAAGAAAATATTCATACAAGCTTTTTGTAACACAAAGTCTAGTTTAGTGACCTGACATTCTGCCAAACAGAGATTAAATAGAGAACTTATTGCCCACCATCCAACTTCTTCTTTGAAATTTTTACCTTTCCTTCTTCATAAAAATGGAATATGTTGTTGATCAGAGTTTATCACTTCAACTTTTTTTCCCTTAAAGTCTCATCTTCCTCCCCCACCCCACTTCCAACCCATGAAAACACAGAAAGAGTAAAAACCACAAGGTTTTGGTAACTCCTTAGTTTTCCTGAGAAGAATTTCCTTGTTTACAAAGGGTAACTATTCACTTGAAAACAAAAGCATTTTTTATAGTAGAATTTTTTAATCAGTTGAGTCATAGAGTTCTTTCAGCTGATGTGCATTTTCATTTCTAGTCATGAAACACTTGGCTTTTGGTAAGTTCCCCCCCATCCAGAAATGGGTCTCCTTCTGTTGCTCAAAAAACCCCCTAAATCCCAATCCAGGGTGATCTAAGCAGCTTTTCTGTGATTGTAAGATGGGCCTGTAGTGTAAGTAATTACACAGGCCTTCTGTACTGTGAGTAGAGAACAGGAGGTATCTCTGGAGTGTCATATACCCAGTGTAAAATGGGCATTGAGGGGAGGTAGGATGAAGTTGCTGTCACTGGAGTGTTCTACAGAACAGCACAGCACAGCACAGGTCACACCACCTTTTTGACAGCTAAATTTGGGCAAAATGAATGTTACAGGGAAAAAAGTATAAGAAAATGGGAGTGCAGAAATTGAGAGATAAGAAGAACTTATCCAAAAGGATGCTACTTAGTGCTTCTTCCTTGTGTCCCCAGGTAGCTTGGGAATGGAATAGACAGGAACAGTTCTCCCCTCTGAGTCTCTCCAAACAGACTGGGTCCTCAAGAGTCTGATTTTGCATTTGATAGGGAAGGATATTCTTCCATCTGTGCCTTGAAGCAAGGGCATGCATCATACTGGTACTTAGGCTCGGGGAAAACTCCTCTTTTTACCATCCTGAGACATTTAAATTTCTTACCCTATTGTAGACATGGCTCAAGAGGAGTATAGCATCCCAAGGCAAACATTTATAGAAGCTGTGTTTTCTACAGAACAGCAGATACAGGAAGTAATTTTGGTAAAGGGTTTCAAGTAAAAGGGTTTGCCTGATATAATCTGAGCAGGTAACAAGGTAAAGTCAGAACATCTTTAACAATTGTCTCGTGCAAAGTTGAAAAAGGGTTCACTGTTCACAAAGGGACTGATAAATCACAGGGAAAGATCAAGCCTGATAGGCATCATGCCATATGTCCTGTGGGAAGCAGAGGGAGAAATTCCTCAACTATTGCCCATCATTTTTGTGTCCTGCTACAGTAAGGATACCCAGGAACCTACTTCACTTCCCTTCACTGGTGCATTATATATGCCTTATTTTGCTGCATGAAGAAATTACACCCCATACTCAAAATCCTTGACATAATAAGGTTGACAGATGATATGAGAAAGAAATAAAAGCTCCAGAAGGTTGAAGTTCCAAACAGCAGTTTGTTCATTAGTACTTGAGTGTGTCCTGTGTTGAGGAAGAGTGCAACTGACCTCACTAGCAGCATTGAGCTTAATATCAAGTACTTTTGGTCAACCCTGATACACAAAAAGAGAAGCAGAAAGGGAGGAAAAAAGACTGTTACACGAAAGACGACTGTGGGAAGCGGAGAATAAATTATGAATACTTCTTCAGCTTGTGTCCATGTCATTCTCTTTTGAGTAAGCAACACTGACCTTTGTGACTAATGCAGCCTTTCTGACACAAATTTTGGCAAGACTGTTTGGTGGATGAGTCCTAGCAAGATGGAGTAGTGTGTAGGATTAAGGCTTAATCTCTGTGCCAGAGATTAAGAGCAAGAACCAAGAACTGCAATGTTTGACTGTGGAGTTCTCAACAAAAGAAACATAAACACAAAAGCAAAGTTTCACTCATCTTACCAGAATATAGCATATTGTCTCTGTATTATCTCTTACGATTTAACAGCATTTCACAGGGACATACAGTAAAGTAAAACTACAAAATTAAGGACAAATTCTGGTAGGTATTCAGGTTCCCACTTTTTTTCCCTATCATGAAAAAAAAAAAAAATGTGTAAAGCATAAGCACATGAAGAGCACTAATTTAGGAATCAGATGCCATTTAGGTTATAAGCAGAATTAGTTTGCTGCTGTCATTACAGGGTTCAGTGGGTGCAGTTATTGTGGTGGGTTTACCAGCTCCCCCCCCCTCCAGGGTTGAAAAATAGTTAATTCCAGGTAGATTTCAGGAGCAAAGCCAATCATAGGGTTTAGTAACGCTTTTGCAAATGACGTATTTAAGAAAACAGAAAAGACACCTGTGGCGCAAAAGAAATTCCAGCCGCGAGGAGAACAAGAGACAGCAATGTAGCCTCCAAGGTCAGTGTAGCAGGAGGGGGGAGGAGAGGCCAGGGGGGCCCCCTCTCC
>VXAY01004719.1:2069091-2098810 GCA_013399855.1 Oxyruncus cristatus | reverse complement strand
TGAGAAGGGACCCCACAAGAAACAGGGGATGGACTCGATGCCATTATCCCCTGTAACAGTGGTGAAGACCCTGGTGCAGCAAGTTGTCCCCTTGCAGTCCATGGAGGACCTCACAGGGCCCGAGTACCCCCCAGCCTCCGGTCCTGGCCCGGCAGGGAGGAGCAGGGACAGTCCTGAGGTCAACGTGCAGCAGAGAGAAAGAGAGAGATTTCCAGCTACAGCTGATCAGAGCTGTCGTCCTAGAGATAATAGGAGAAAACTTTCAAGTGCTGCAAATTTGATTGAGAGGAACTGTAACCCTGGAAGTAGAGAAGAGACTTTTCTCCTCCTGGACTGATACAGGGGGGAGGGATAATTTTGTAAATACATAGAATTTTCTTCATAATTTTACCTAGTTAGAATTGTTGTATATATTATTCTTTAGTTATTATCCTGCAAGTAATAAGTTTAATATTATTCCCCCACGTCAAGTCTCTTTTGTCTGTATAAAACTTCTCTCATCTTATAGCAATTGTGTAAAATGTTTGAAAAAAAATTAGTCCAGAGTAAATCCATGACAGTTATGCTTCAGCAATCCATCTCAATGCATGCTGCAAATACATAAAAATTGGTGGATTCTGCTTTGGATCTACCCTTCCCAGAGACACCAGCAGGTTCCACAGGCCAGCCCTGAAAGGTGTGCAGGCCATTGTGCATTCCCAAGACTCAGCATCAAGTGGTTTGGTAGGCCTGCAGTGTAGTGTATTAGTCTGTCTTTGCTGGGGAAGGGTTGTCTCTGCAATAATGTTAGGAATTTCAGGCTGGTGCATGTTATTGCTTTACAGAAGGAGAACAAAACAGTTCTGTCAGACCTGAATGAAGATGGATTTTTGTTGAAAGTTCTTGGAATTGATTTCTTTCCAGTTTCCTTCCTGGTAAGAGACAGCACAGTTGGGTTAAACTTACAAAATACCATTGATATCTATCCCCAAACCACAGATGATTCAGCTTCTCATTTCCTCTGCAATTATAGAGCAGGTCTCCTTAGAAACTGCTTGTATCCATTCAAAGTTTTGTCTTGTGAAAACCATATTTCCCCTCTCCTCGGCCAGATGTGCTTGGCAGGAGTCCAGAGGAAAAAAAAAAAAAAGGAAGAAGAAAGCATGATAAATGTTTTCCTGCTCCCATTCCCACTTTTCTGCTTCCTAAAAGGAGATTCACAGCATTACAACTTCAATTCTGAGTGCTTTGGGATCTCAGACCATCCCAAGTGGTGGGGTATGCTATAGGCCTGCTCGTAGCTCTGCAACAGAACTGATCAGAGTGTGGCATTGCCTTTCTTGCTTAGGATAGGGCAGGATACAACACAGAGGTCATGATTTCTCTACCCTGACACAGCGTCGTGCCACCAAAGGCTAGTCAAGCCAAGCTGATTTCATAATTGGCCCTGCCTTGGTTGGCTGTCGTGTTTCTCCTCATACACAACTTCAACAACACACGGGGCAAGTCTTCACCTTCTCTTGGCATCCCCTGTGACCCTCAAGGAACCTCATGCAGGGAGTCCCTGTCATGGAAATTCCACGGAAATGCCTCGACTTCTGGGTTTGGGTGAGAGTCTCAGATAATCAACAGGATCTCATTTGGACCAATAAATCATAGGATCTAAAGACAGTTTGCAGAGCTTTGCAAGAGGTAAGCTTGTGCTGGGGTGAGTTCACACACAGAGTGTCTCTAAACTCTCCTCTCCCCTCTACGCTTTTCTGGAAAGGTAAAGATAACATTAAATTCCTCTTACATTTGGAAAAAAAATGCCTCACATCTTCTGCCTTAGTAACTGCAAAGTGCGTTTGTGCTGGCAATGAAGACGAAAAACAGACCCAATTTGCCCATATTTTCTTCTTCTCTGTTCCATGAAAAACCCTCAGAGTGATTTCATTTCACTCGTTACAGTGGTTGTAGATTGACACTTCAGTAAAAGATATTAAAATAACATCCGTTGTGTGGGAAACTTAAATCCATACTGGTAAAGAGATAAACAAGGCATAAAGAAGAGACACAAATGAAAGTGGTGCCTCTATAGGACAGAAAGTTGCAGGTATATATAAATGTGTTTCTACATATAACATAGTTTATGGATATGTGTGTATACATTTGTAGATATGCACCTACGTGTGCATGTATACACTCACATACACATGTGCATAATGGCTGTGTAGAGGTATTAAAAATATGCAAAGAATATCAAAATTCCCCACCTTACTAACAAACTGATAGGGATCTAAGAAAAGATATGGTCAAAAGGAGATAGATACAAGTTTTATGGATGTGTGCTCTTCTTACCTTTTGTTGTTTCATCCTTTTCTGTGCAGTGAGAAAAATCTTTGTCCTTGAGGTATTCATATTACATCAGCTTTTACCAGCATGGTTCTTTGTTCCTAAAAATAAACCCACTTCCAGTATTATACCTGAAAGCTGCTGTTGTACCAGTGTTTTTCCTCAAAGAGAAGTGGATGGGATCTGATCTTCCCAACATTGTATATTGCTTCAAGTGTTTTTGTGTATCAGGCCCTTAAGCTGAACAATTCATTGAGAAATCATAGAGGTCTGGAGGGCAAATTCCTGTCTCAGAATGAGTGGCAGTATGGGACACAGCCATCACCACAGTATTTCAGCCAGCACTGTAAACTCTTTTTCTGTGGCTAGGCAGGTGAGCACATGGGGATTTAATTCCTGTAATTTTGTGTGGGTACCATGGTGTGGATAGGTACCTGTTCATCCCTGTGACAGCTGGAGGGTAACACTTAACAGAGATTTTGCATAAATTGTCCCTTTGGGAGAGGATTTTTAAACAGTGCCAATATTGAGGTCTGATGCTAAAACAATGTTATGGGACAGAGCTGAGAAGCTTTTCAAGCTCTGTTAAGTTTACATAGGCTCTGCACATTTTTAAATCCTGTTCAATAAATAGCTTCCCCAGTCCCTTTAAAAAAGTACTGATGCATAGTGCACATTTGCACTTATGTTCTTATTTAAAATCCAAATATTTGGTAAAGGGGCTGAAATGGCCTCCATTCTTCCTCTATACAAATACAGGCTACAACTACACCACTAGGCTCAGAGAAAACTTTTCCTTAAAATTGCTCTTGACTCTTAATTACAGATGGGACAAGTTTTGGTGAGGACATACCTTTTACAGACACCACAGACTGGAATCCAGGTCTTACCTAAGCGCAGTGAGGGTGATTTTCGAGAGCTTGCTCAGCAATCATTGAGACTAAACGTCCAGCTGTTTTTGGGGCATTCTCTTGAACGTCCATTCTGGGGCACATCCACAAGCATGGTAGATGTCTCTTACATTCAGCACAGGATTCTGAGGTCCAAAATCACACCAGGAAACTCCCAGATAAGCTACTTGACATACTGCCTGTAGAATTGCGCTTGACTTCAGAAAGCTGCTTTGTCTTCCAAGTAATACTTCCAAGTGCAAGATGTGTTCTGCCTTTTGTGACAAACAGCAGTGAACGAGGATTACTGAGCTAATTCTGCAGAACAAGGGGAAATAAGTGACCAGAGTTTTCTACCCACTCTTCAGTCTCACCACAAAATTTTTGTAAAAGATGTCATTTCCAAGTGCTAGCCATTCTCAAAATTGCAGCCTCTCCACTGCAGCTAGATACATAGTTCCTACAGATTGTGATACATTTCATCACCTCTTTTTGTTTTGTTCTTGAATAATCTGCAAATTAACCATGATCAACCCAAATGCATCCATTACCTGGTACTATTCACTGCACATTTCTGACAAATAATCCTTGGCTTGTGGGCTCTTTGTGAACATCCGTATTCCAAATACTCATGCAGATGCACAAGTCATGCATCTTTCTCCTGACCAGGTACAACTCTCAGAAGTGGGGTTTCAGACTGTGAAGTAAAATTATGATTTCTATTAATATCTTACAATACTTATTGGAAAGTTACAGTTTCACTCACTAATTTGCTACTATGTTTGTGGTAAATCGGTACAGAAAGTTACAGGTGTTCAGAGATCCCATTGAAAAATGGAATTTTTAGATTTTCAAGATTTTCAACTGATTTAAAAACCCTCTGATGAAAGTCATTGGGACACTGTAATTCCATTTCATTAGGACTTGACTCAAATGATCTGCCTCTGCCTTATTAGCACAGCTGAAACTGGCTTGTTTTGAATCACAAAACGTTGTCAGAGGATTTTGCTGGGTCTGTTCTTTCTGCCTTCATGAAGGCAACTGTTTTCTGTCTGGTACTTACAGCATGGACATATTCTCTGCCTGATGTTAGAATGCATGATGCTACTCATTTCCACTCCAGCTCTCAGCAGCCCTATGCATTCATGCAGAGATGGTCTTTGAAGGCTGGGCAAAGGTTTCAAAGGGAGGATCAGAGCAGATAGATGGACTGCAAAACAGCAGAGATGTGGTCATCTGAAAGAAACAGTGGCTGAACTTGTGCGAAACACTTAGACCAGTTCCCAGAGTTCTCTGTCACATTTCTGTCTCCTCTTTCTCTACCCATACGTTGCTGAGGTATTTGTCAACAGAATGGAAATCATACTGCTCCTGAGGAGAAATGGAATTTAATATTAATACTATCTCCTGTGGAAAAGCGAAAGCGAATCAGAGCTGAGTAGGGTTTGTTTTGTATATGAAGTCTTTCATTTTGGAGAGTAACTCAGAGCACAGAGCTGTGAATTTAATGCTACCGGGTTGGGTGGCTGTGTAGGCAAACACAGCAGGCTTTGTGCATTAAGCAGCAATGTGCACTGCTGTAGCCATTAGGAACAGTTTCACTAAAAAAGAAATAGGGGGAAAATGCTCATCAAAGTCTTTCTCAGTGGGAAGTATTTGATAAGTTCCACAGGAAACTTTGAATACACACTGTGCTGAAAACAGGTAGTATCACCTTGCTTTAAATGGCTTCTGCTTTTTCTCTTCTTTCAGGAGTTCTTTATATTTTGTATTTTATTTATATTCCTCCTCAAAATTAAACTCTCCTCAGCAGTGACTCTTATGTTCATGCTGCCCTTATTTCCAAGCAAAATAATACAATATAATTTAAAATACCAGGATTCAATGATACAAATCTCAAAATGAACAGCTTTGTCCATTTTTTAAGTGAGAACTCTGTTTTTCCCTCAAATGACCTTTCTGTCATGTCTCATCAGATGTGTCCTATGTTTTGTCATGTCCTGATAATATGTCCTAGTAGATGCTGTTATGAGTAGCTGGTGCTTCCCCGTACTTTAATTTCCTGTGGGGAAGGAGATTACCTGATGAAGTAACCTTGTGCAGCTCTGACTGCTAGCGTATGGATGTCCCAGCAAATGAGAGGCCATGGTTGCTTCTCTTCTGGTCTGAGATGCTGCTTTCCCTGTTCGTGGTCAGGCATGGAAGGCATAAGAGGAAGGAGGAGAGAAAGGATAGCAGAGCTGGAGAAAAATATGGTGTTTTGTTGATGCTTGCAGGATCCAAGGCAGATGGTCAGTCACAGATGGATGCCTTGGGCTGGCAGGTCAGGCACAACAGTGATTGCTCTAGTTGCTGGCTCGTTTCCCCAGTTAACTGTGTAGCCTGGTCAGCTCTCTCTCTCTCTCTTGCTACATAATTTTCCCATTCTGGGCAGCTAGCTGTGGATGTCTACTGACACAGCCTTTCGGCTGCAGTACAGTCTGTCTCAATGGCTGAAAAACTGAATGCAAGATGGAAAGAAAAGGCAGACGATGGAAAAGGAACTTTGAGGGAGGGGAGGTAGAAGGATTGCATGTTTCTGGGCCCTTGCCCATGCAGTGGATGTGATTGGGAAGGGCTCCAGTGGGGATCAATGGAGCTACTGTGATGCTTCAGGTCCAATGCAGCTTTGTTACTGGAGCGTAGCAGATGCAGGCTGGCCTGTGCCCTTTCTCTCTTTCTGCAAATCCTCCTTCCCTCCCCCATCCACTTGTCTTTTTTTTTTTTCTTTTCTTTTTGAGGAGGCAAAAAGGACATAGACTAATCCCTTCATTATCTTATCTCATTACTTCTGGTGCATCTTTTAATGAACTCATTTCTGACTCCAAGCAACCTCCACACATTCTTTGGGCTTTTCCAGCTGGAGAGTTTTATTGGTGTAGTTCAATATCCTTCTCCTTTTGCACCTTTTCCATTTATGCTCAGTGTTCAAGACTAACAGAATATTTATAAATCTGTGTACACTTCCCAAGCTTCTCTTCCCAATTAGTGTAAGGCAGCAAAGCTTCAGTCATTACTGTGCTCGCCCGTGGGCAAGCTCGCCCAGCAAGTGAAGAGCTGCACTGGCATGCTGAGTCCTTGAGCTGCCTTTTTTCAGGCTGTTGCCATCTGCCATCCAAAATACTTTTGGAGGTAACAAAGGGGGTCTCTAACTAGCATTGCATCATGAAAATATGCTCCTAGTGTTTTTAAATAGTTAAAATATTCCAGTGTAACCCCCACTCTATAGTCTTCTTCCTTATTTTTATTCTCTACTTCATTTAATAAAACCCTTTGAAAGAGAACATTGGAAGAAGAAAAAACAAAAGAAAAGGAAAAAAAAAAAAGAACAAACCCTTTCAAAGCCTTGTAAAATTACTCTTTAATCAGATGCAAATTCAGTCCTGTTTTTCACAGATTACTATGTGCAGCCTTCCTGTGATGGGTCCTGAAGCACGGGCAGAAGTGCTATCTCTACAGCACCATGAAGCTTTATGACAGCAAACCTGTCATAAAGGAAACGCTGTACCACTGATACGAACTCAACCTCCAGCGGCAGAGCTCAGTGGGTTAGTGCCGGCTGGCAATGCTTTGCATGTCAGTAAACTGAAGCGCTTGGAGCCTGCAGGATAAGGCTGGGGTCAGAGAGTCACCATACACACACACACTAACAGGTGCTAGGAGGACCTCAGGAAGATCATGGCCACTGAACTGTGCCCTTCTCAGCAGAATTTATGACTACACCAACAGGTACAGATAATATGCTTCCTGTGTATATGGGAATGCTTTCACTAATCTCAGGAGTAGTGACACATCACCAGGACATGGACTGCCAACAGAAAGCTTAGAAGCTCCAGCTTTTAACTGCGAATGGTACCTTCAGGCTCCATAATTCACTGTTGGCAAAGGCCAGCCAAATTTACAGCCTTCTGCTGCTTTGACCAGTGCTGTGGTTAAGCTAGGTTTTATGTGGTCCTAGAGGCTTCTCCTGCACAAGGTCTTCAGCACTTTCAGGGGTATGTGGCCTTTTGACACCCTGGGGCAGTGACAATGGACAGAACATGTATTCACCTCACAGCAAATTAATTTTCATCTCCCCACCTGTCATCCAGGTCACATTACCCAGGAATAAGTCATGTTTTTACCTCTCCTTTCTGGACTATGCTTGTGAGAGCTTGCCCCAGACAAATTCAGCTAGAAAGAGCTTCCCAGCAGAAAGGTTCAGCTGGATGTGAATGAAATGGATTGTACAGACATAAAGTTCCCAAGAAAAGAGAACTGCTAGCTCCTCTCTGACCATCATCTTCAAGTGGAGTCTTACTCTGTTTCTGTTAAACATAGTATTAAAGTGATATTAATGTGTATTATTTCCCTTTGTCCTATCAACCTCCAGGTATTAATGTAGATTAAATCCTATGAGATGCACATGGTATATTCTTGCCCTCTACATCCATGTTAAGCATCAAAATGTATTCTTGCTTAAAAACCAAAAGAAACAAATAGAATCCAGGTTGCTGGAACTGTGTGCTAATGTGAGTGATAGGAGAAAAGACAGATCTGTGATAGGAACAGTCCAGAAATGGCTTATAAAAGACAGTATAAAACTATTCCCATCTGTCCATGGCAATGATTTAGGCTGGGATTTTTAAAGACACCTGATGTAGCATTGTGTCCAAAGCCAGAATGCTTTGACAGGTTCCCAGACTTTAATGTGGGATGAAAAGCATCACTGCATGGCCCACATCTCAAATGTCCCACTCTGATAACTTTGTGGGGGGTTTGCTGACTAGCTTTAGTTTTGCTTTGAAGGAAAATTACTTGAATGAGACTGGTATTTTTCTCTTTGCTCTCCCAACTGGCTGTAGTTGTAGAAGTAGTACTTCAGTCTATTTGCTCCCATTTCAGAGTCTTCAATGTGAGTCAATCTGTCTACTTAGGCCTGGCCAATAGATAGATGAGCTAATGCACTGTTCTGCTCCTACATTCCATGTGGCAGGATAAACCCTGGTAAGACCTAAAATCCAGTCAGAATGCTTACAATGCAAGCTATCAAGCTATAATGCAAGATCGACTGGTGGGGCCAGTGTGTTGTCTTGGTGTTCATTATGCTGAAACCATTGGAGTTCACCAGGCTTCGAATCAGATAAGCTGATAGCTGGCCTGTAAATGTGTGACTAGCAGTCAATCACTTTATGGTATAAAACTCCAGTCCCATCTTGCACAGTTAGGTTCTTCTAACATAACCCTCTTGGGCTGTATGTACAGAGTTTCATCCTTTGGCTGGCAACGCCCTCCAAGGATACTCCTCGAGGTTGAGAGCATTTGTATGGGTGAATTACATCAAATCTCTACTTAATAATTATTTCCTTTTTGCTAGCTTTATTATAATTGTTTCTATACTTCAATATAGTGCACTATCCTATCTTATACTACAAGTAGTTTTAGCTTTTGTATTGTGTAGTAAATAATTCTGATTAGGTTCTTTTGTATAAAATAAATGTTCATTTTATATAAATATTCTCATTTTGCCAGTCATTAAAACCTTTGGGACAAAAGTTGTTCAATGACACATCTAGAATTCCTAAAATTTAAACCATTGGCATAATCCGAGGCTAAGACTGGATTTAGCTGCACCTAGACTCCTCTCTGAGAAGGAGTTTAGAAAGAAAGAGAGTCCTTTCTGCACCTTACGACTCAATGGCAGGGCTTTTTAATAAATTTTGTCTAAGCCTGTCTAAGCCTTCCACTCCACCCATGACATTCCCTGGAGAACTTTTATCTCTTTAATAACAACTTAAAAAACGAGTTTCTACCTGAAATGAGCAAGGTTTTGAGACTCTTCATCCCACTTCTCCAGCCTTAGACAGTGATCTTTCTCACCGTGTGCTTGAACACCTGTAAAAACACATCAGTCTACCTAATGCTCTTAAAAAATAGCAAGGGTGGTGATGGTGCAAAGGAACTCCACTCTTTGAAGAGGTCTCAAACCATCTTTCATGTTTAGTACATGCCCTCAGTGGACCATGTCCCAGAGGAAGAGAAAAAACAGAGGATGGGGTATAGATGCTCCTGGCAGAAGTGCAGCACTTAAGCAGCACAAAGCCAGCACTGCTAATGCCTTTTCTTGGTGCTGCTGTTGAAATATAAGAAGGATATACATAAGGGATGCACTAGGTGGGGGTTTTTCTGCCAACTGAACTGGCGCAACTACCGTTAGTCCGAAAGTTTCCACCTAGTTTGTTTTTTAGAGTAAAATTGGATTTCAGCTAGGAAAAAGATCATTTTTCCCAAGGAAAACTGTTTTTTCAAAACTGTTTTTTCAAAAACTCTGTTTTTGAAAATGTAATCTTAGTTTCAAGGACAGAATAGGGTCTGACATTGTATTATTTCACCACACACACACATGCATGCTCTATTTCTCTCAAGAAATGTGTAGGCTTGAGTCAAAAAAAAAGACCCAGTTGTTTTAAATTGAAAAAAAAAAATGTCCAAAGGAATAACGAAATTCTTACAGGTTTAATTTATTTTGTAGATGCTAAAAACACCTCCTTCCCACCAAACTAAGACAGCTATGAACATGTGAAGGAGTACATTCAAACAGTGTGTTAACAACTTAATAAAAATATTTACTTGCATGGACTTTGATTCAATTAGAGATTTATTCTTATTATCCAACAGAAATTAACTACATTAGACATTAAACAAAATAAATTCAATCATTCATTCAATCGACCTGAATAACTCACAGTGGAAAATTGTGTGAAGAACCAAATACCCTGCTCTACCTGGCAAAGTGTGCAGCCTGCTCAGCACCTTGCAGGATGAAGCCTTCTGAGCACTCCTCTCTCTGTGGGTTTGTTCTGCAGCTCCCCAGCCCTTGCAGGGATCACAGAGACGTAAAGGGATAATGAAGTCTCTGTCTATACAATTATAATAGATTGCTAAAAGTATCAGAGTTGCTGTAAATAAATCATTATATCAGGCTCATTTAGCCTGATTCCTACTCTCAGATGGCTTATAATAAAGTCCCATCTCTGAAAGTCAGCCATTCCTTTGCAATTAGATTTATCACTAATCAAAAATGGAAGCATTCCTGCCAGCTTTGAATTGCACTTGGAAATATCATGTTGGGCTCAAGCCTCAAAGCTGAATGTATTAATTTATTCAAAGTTAAAAACACCCATCTGCAAATATTTAGATGCCCTAATTATTAATTAAAACTTGCAGTGACCATCTAGTGAGATGCAGCATCCACATTAATCCAGACACCTAGTAAATCACAGCAGCAGAAGAGCTTCTTTTATCTCCCGTCTCCTGGCAACACACCTTCCACCTTCCTGAAAAAATCCATGCAGTAAGGTAAGTGATTTGCAGCAATTGCATCCCCGCGAGCTGCAATTTTACCTTTTCACAGAGCCTGACAGGATAACTGGTCTTGCAGGAATCGTGCAGGCCAGACTTATACTAATTGTACCTGGGGCAGAGCTCCCCCGTGACAGTTTGCACTCCAGGGACACAGGGGACTTGCTCCTGGCCCACGATTGTCTTGAAAGGCATCTCCCTTATCTGCCTCATGACCTTCTTTGCAGCATCAGGTGGTTGCATCTGGTGCCCGGCTCTCCTCCAAGCAGTGCTTGCCACTGACCCGCTCTGTTTCGTCTGTCTTTCGGGTCTCAGATAACTCTCATGGAGAGGAAAAGGGATTGATTTGTGTCCTAGAACGCCTCAGGTCACTTCTAATTCAGGACCAAATGCTTTTGCAGAGGTGAGTACAATCTCTATCCCTCACTGCCAAGTACACCCACAAAATCTCAGCTTAGTAAATTCATCTTCTGCCAATATATATTGGGCCAGGATACCAAACAACATGCTGTGTGGGTGGATGTAAATAAAATCCCTTTATCATTGCAATCTAGACATCTCTTGGCAGCCATGGCAACTGAATAACAATACTCAGATTCTGTCCTCAGTGATACAGCATGAAAGTTTATATAATATAACCCAGGATATGTTTACACCAAGTTTCACACAAGGAAGACAAGAGGTATTTTGTACAAATATATTTTATTTATGTAGAGCTACAGTAGGAACCAGGTGGTGGGGGGGAAGGAGATATCTGGATATGACCAGATTATATTTTGTACTTTAATCCCTTTCCTATTCTGTAAATAGATTTAGGTGTCAAAATACTATTTGAAATTGTTCCTCAGTGACATTCATTTCAATGAGCATTATTCTGTGACTCACTACACACAGTCTCCAAGGTTGCTTTGAAAATACAGAAGTATTTTTCCAGCACTCTGCACTCTCATGAAATATTAATATCAGATATACTTCACATGAAATTCTTGGTCCCTCAGGAATGATTACAGAGAGGAAGATACATATGCCTAGGGAGAGGGAATTTGTGGGAATAAGAAGTATTGTGTGAAGCAGAAGTCCATTCTGTACTAGGCAGCAACCCAACTCCAGTCTCCATCCAAATATCATTAGAGGTCTGCTCTTTAGGAAAGTACAGTCTTAGCTGTTAGCTAGAGACAGGTAAGAGGATTATATCAAAAAATAACTTTATCTTTTTTTCCCTGTTATTTAAAATACAAGGTATTGCACTGAAAAGAATTATTTCAACAAACATTCCCTCTTTCTGACTACAATGGGCATGTATAAAAGTGAATATAAACTAGAAAAATTTTACTATAATCTCAGCTTGAAATTTTGTCAAGCAGGTTTTTGCAATTTAATTTTGCTCCTTCGTTACAACACGTTGTTTGGTAGAGTTCAGGTAGTCATAACTATAACTATTCAGTATATGGAGCCAATTAATGTAGTAATTAAGTGGCATCATGCTATAGATTTCAGTTAAGTGTTCACAGTGTGCTATTTTTTGTACTTACCTGTGGCAGTGTGGTCCCGGAAAGCTTCTTTCAGCAAAACCACGTAGGACTTGTTGCTGCAGGGTGGGAATATGGCTCTGTCCCTTATGATATATCAACGACAAACTAGGAAATGTCTTGCCTCTGAAGGGGTTTGATGGTACAGATCTTCCGAACTGAGTGAAAGAGGTGTTCCCAAGGTGCTCAGGAACTCCTGTTTAATTCGTTCCCTAGTCTCTTGGTCCCTAGTGTAAAGTCCCAGTGTAGCCCCCGAGTCATAAAGATGAAGTGCAAACTGATCATTAGGGAAGATACTACTACATGAAGAAACTAAAATATGGCACCCAAGCCAGTGTACAAGCATGTGAGAAATAGCTCTCAGCTCTCCAAAGCATGGACAGGACTGCACGAACACCTCACACAAATCCATGATGCTATTTTCCAGAATAATTTGGTGAATAGCTCATGGTTAAAATCTTCTCTAAAAGCTGATGGCAAAGGCAAGTCTATTGGATCCATGAGACCTTACTCCCTACTCTGTCATCGCGGTTTACACTTCTCTGACACCACTGTTACAGCAATAAACTAGATCCATCATATTCATATGAAAACCAGTAATATATGTTGGAACTAAGCAACTATACAGAACAATATGTTTCAACAAAACATCCCTTTCAATAAAGCAGAAGCAGCAGAAAAGAATTTCATTTTATTCTGAAAAACTCTTTTTTTCTATAAAGAACATTTTAAAAACTCATAACAATTTGAGTAAATGTGAAGGAAACTCTTTAGTCAGCGCACAGAAGATGAGAAAATGGGTGATTTAAGTTACAGAACTAGAAACTTGGCCTCCTTGAAGTTACCAGAGCTAGTCTGATTGTAAAAGGGCTAATATAAAAGACTAAGAAAATGTGGTAGAATAAAAAACAGGGGCAAAAGCTACATACATGAAAGCAATTATTACTCAACTTGCTGCCATGTAACACATTAAGATAGCACAAACTTTACCTGTAGTTTTGTGAATTTAAAAAAAAAAAAAAAAAAAAGAGGAGGTAATTTTGAAATATTCAAATCAAATGGACACATCAGATATTTGGAAATTTGATCTGGTTATCACTTTAAAACCAGAAATAGTGATTTGTGGTCCAGGATGATCTAATGGTTTCAACACTGAGTGTTATAAGAAAGGCTGGATGCAGACCTCATGCCACATGCACTGCCTGTTCTACAACAGGTGTTAACACCAGTGGGCCTCCTACCAAGTCTGGTAGATCACTGCTGCACATCATCTCTCTTGACTTGAGACTGCACAGCGACCCAGCATGGTTAGGGCCTGGTGTTGGCCATGTTTTGAGGACAGACATGCAGTATATGAGTTCTAAAAGCCATTCAGGTCTCAAAGAATGGCTGAGTCTGACTTTTAACCAGTTGTTGGACTCTGGTTGCTTCTGTAGTCAGTGGAGTAAGCTCCAAATTCAGACTGCCTGTGACAGATACTAACTATGGACATTATGGCTGAATTGCAACATCCTTCTTCACATCCACTGAGTTCTTACCTCTGGTGGTTGCAAAGGGCTTGCAGCCTTGTCTGCTACCCCTCTGAATCATTCCTTGTCCTCCTGACAATGAAGGATGTCTTAATCGTCACCATCTCAGTCTGGCTCAGGTGCCAATAGTTTGAATATGATCCATATCTATGCTGCTAAAATAGAAAAACGTCAGGTACCCAGGCTCTGAACTTCAAGCTAAGTAGGATGGACAATGTTCAGAGTGCCTTGCGTTAGACCCTCTAGAGCAACCTTGTCTTGGAGAGAGCTGGCTGAGACAAACCATCAGATGAGCCATCTGGATGATCAAAGATAGAGTGTTTGACCTTGTTCCCTGATAACATGGACCTATACAATGGAATCAGTTATGCAATACAGCCCACAGGCTGATGTATTATTCCCTGCAAGAAAATGAGGAAGAAAAACCAGATCTACCGGAGAAGGGCAAAGAAGGTCAATTCTAAAACATTATCTTATGAGACAGCTTACAGTATTTATTAACACCTCTATAAATATAGAGAGATCCTCATACAATCAAGATAGTTCCAATAGCACTTACATTATGTAAGACATCTCTCAAGCATTACAGAAAAGCATGA
Source organism: Oxyruncus cristatus (assembly GCA_013399855.1). Classification (NCBI taxonomy): domain Eukaryota; kingdom Metazoa; phylum Chordata; class Aves; order Passeriformes; family Cotingidae; genus Oxyruncus; species Oxyruncus cristatus. Next base: position 2,084,570 of record VXAY01004719.1, on the reverse strand, counting down.
CCTTGCCTTATAGACTTCTACTTTTTGTACTAGTAGACTGATACTTTATTCCACCTGGTCCCTTTGATAGGAGGCTAAGTTTGCTATACTGCAAAAGAACTAATGAATGCATTCTTAAAACAAATTCTGAGCTAAGCAGGTAAGCCAGGTGACTCAGAGGTTTTGGTTGCTGCAATTTTGTTAGGCTCATCAGTGGCAACATCTGCTCCTTGAGTGAGTGAAGATGGAAATGTTTTACTTCCTTTTTTACTTATCAGAGGTTTTAAAAGAGGAGGGATAAGGTAGAGAGTTGGCTCTAAGGAACTCCATGGTGTTGCAGGTAAGATATTACTGGTACTTTAATTACTTCAGCTGAAGCTTGTTCAGGTCTTTATGCTGGACATCAGTGCAGATAAGCCTTCACCAGTCCACTGTGGATATATCTGGAGGGAAATATAAGCGTTCCACCAACACTTTCCATATGATGAATCCTCATCCAACATGGAAGTGGTCTATCTCCTAGCTTTGGAAAAGAGGAAAATTATCCTGTAGCTTTAACTGTGAATTTATACAAAAGTCACATCACTTACTCAAACCGTCTCCACTTCTACCTGTTTTTGAAGAGAGGGTACAAGGCAGTGAGGATGCTTTCAGACTTGAAAGTAGAATTGCACAGGCTCTCCTTTGGAGACAGCCAGGTAGACCTAGTCCCAGTCCTGCTGTGGATGTCTAATACAGACAGATCCATCAGTCCTCAAGCAAGAGGCAGACAGAGAACTTATGTCTTATAACAGAATAAAAATGTCGATGCACAAAATTCCATTGTGACTACTCAAAGGATAGCTCACCTGTGTGAGAACGAAACTCCTAATTCAGTTACATACTGAAAACAAACAGGCAAACAGGTGTCCTTCACCAGGAGGTTCTGCTCACTCTTCCCAGGAGCATTTGTATTCTTCCAGGTCTCCTCATTGTATGGATCTCATGGGTAGATCAAGCACTGTGGGAAGGTCCCTCATTCTGCTTGTCTCTTTACACTCAGTGCAGGGACCACATTGAAAGAAAGGATCACTAGAAAGTGTGTGAGAGGCAGGAGGGCTTGTCTGGAACAGCTGAGGAAGGAGAAACACGCATAAATAAATTTAAGAAAAAATCATCCACTTTACTAAAATCCAATCACTCACAGAACCTGATGTGTCAAGGGGGAGAATAGATGAGCTGGTATTAGAGGCAAGACTGTGAGAGGCAGAGCTCTAGCAGATATGCAAAATAATTTTGTGCCTCATTAGGCAGTCCCAGGATGTCACACATACAAGGACCAACCCCCAAACTGTGAGGCACTATTTCTATTCTTTGCCACTTGGAAATCCATCCAGAATCCACACTCTCACCCAGTGTCATGAGAGTGTCAGAATCTGTTCCAGGTAGGAGATATTAAAACTGACAGAATTGGCTCTAAACCTTGTTTACCCTTCCCTCACCCATGCTGAAGCAGTGCCACACAGTAAGATTAGACACATTTCTCCTGATACTGGCTGTAATGAGAAACAAGAAGTAATGAGGTGATTTATTATCCCCTGTCTCTCCCAAAGACCTAAACATGCTGGCTCTGTCCTGCACTCCTCAGTGACTGATTTCAGAGAAGCAGAACTCTACTCACTCTTTTGCTGCAGCAAACTATCCAGCCTGTTCCCCAACACAAAGAAATGAGGAGACGAGGCAAGTTGCCAGATTCTCAGAAGTTTCCCTCATAAAAGCAATATATGTGCTTATTGTTATTCTAGATTACAAAATTTGGAAAGGAGAAGAGAAAGCGTAAATTGTGCGGTTTATTTTATGGAACAGAAAACACAGCACCCCTGCTGCAGTGAAGTCTGTTGAGCCCATAAATGTGTCATGGCTTGATGGAGAGAACCATAGTCACTCAAATGAGTCAAGATTCCACAAGAGGACTTTCTACTGAGTTCAGCATGATTTACCAAAATTGAGGGAGAATGAAGAAGTATAGAATGGCTTTAGTGGTTCTCTCCCAGCTTCAGACACTCCATCTCTTAACTGCTGTCAATCTTCTGCACTCCCAGGTTTCCCAAGATCTTGGAGCCAGGGTCCTGTTGAGCCAAACTTTATACTAACAGAAATGAACAAACAGTCGTTATCCTGGAGACATCATGAGGCTATTTTCAGATTTTTGCTACACTTTAAACAATGCACCTGAATAGAATCTAAAGGAGGCATGAGTTATTTAGTGTAGAATTTTGAATTTGTTCAGGATAAATTAGATTCTTGGGCTTTCATGCTAGAATGCTTTCTTCGCCCTTGATTCTCTTGGTTTCTTTGAGGCTCCAGGTGAAATAAAGGTGTAATGGATCCAAATCATGCTGCTGAAAGGCAGGCACCAGTATATCGGGTGCTATTACTGGTACCACTGAGCATACAAGCAACAGCAGGGTATCCAGGTTGGTCTGGCTGAATAGATAGCTTTCCAAAAGAGTGATGTTGGTGCAATGATGGTATTCTACAACGTTTAATTAATATTTCCTCTGTCTCACATTGTGTGGGACAACAAAAGTAGGGTGAGCAACTCGGGCTGTACCCACAGCTGCCATAGTCCAACCTCATATATCAGTGATGGAAAAAAAACATCACAATCACTCAGGCTATTCTGTGTCATTTGTCAGTGGCTTCTTTAAGTCCCTAAAAATGTCTTCTGTTTTCACTGCGTTGGTCTTTGTAAGCCCTGCTGTGTCTGACAATACTGAAAATAGTCCACAGTACCTCACTTAAATGAGGCAGCACCATTGTCACACTAGATTATAACTACAAATTCTAGTGATAGGCCCAGTGGCCTTCTTCATTAGAAATATAAGTTCCATAATGTGAATCTGGGAATCTAAGCAGTTTTTTATGTATTGATCATGTTACAGTGACAAGAAACAGAGCCAACAAGGTTGAATTTCAAAACAACTCAGAAGAAAAAAGAAACACAACAGTCCTTCTCTTAATATAGAGGATTATTCTGGAAGACAAGAATCTTAAAAACGAAGCTGGCATTCTGTTTGCAGCACCTACAGTGTTTATCTCACTGCTTTTGCAATACAAGAAAAGTAGTATTTAAGTAAAACTAACTTAGGATATTTCTGTTAATACTGCAGGCAATTCTTTTGTATTCTCTTAGGGCCTTGCTCTTTACTCTGAAACTCTCTCAGGCTCAGGTTGGACGAGGATCTGAGCAGCTTGGTCTAGTTGAGGATGTCCCTGCTCATTGCAGAAGGGTGGACTAGATTACCTTCAAAAGTCCCTTCCAACCCATACCGTTCTGTGGCTCTTTGACTGTATGTGGCCGACAGGTTTAATTTGACACCTAATGTTTCTTGCTCTGCAGCAAGGATATATAGGGGAAACCACATACCCCCTGGTTATTCCTTCCAGAACCCTACCACACAGTTCTTTGGGGTTTGGGGTCTACTTTGACACCCCTGAAATGTACCACAAGGGATTGGGAGAGCAATTTGGAGCCATCAGTGAGCAGTCTTTGGCCTGAGTATCCAGTTCAGCACAATGTCAGAACATGTCCTGCTCAGTCCCAGTAGAGCTGTGGCTGCATAAGGCTGGTGCTGTGCCCAGAGTAATTAGATCTGCCTCTGAAGAAGAATAAGGAGCTTGGGCAGAATAACAGGGCAACATAATTATGCCTCTTCTGGAGCTAATTCAGGGAGAACAGCATTAGGCTGAATTGTGTAGCCTAGATATTTCAGAAGTTACTTATTTTGAATTATCTTTTCTAAATACTCACAAGGGAGAGATTTAGTGCTGCAGTTACAGGCACCATCCATCTCTCCCTCCTCCTTGTATTAGCGGTGTCTCCCATGGTGTTTTCCGTTCCAGTCCCAAAATCCATAGTGCAGCAACATGAGCCTCAGAACCCCTCCATGTCCAGCCTCCATGAGGAGACACGACTCCGTCAGAGGGCATCTGACACAGCTTCCCGTTCAACCTCGGAAAAGAACTTATTCCAGCCATTTTCAGGATTGCAGAATGAAGAAGCACAACATTAAAGGAATGAAAACTAATGGTGTCAAGCACAAAAGAATCAGGCTAGGTTAATAATATTCGAAGGTCATTATTAATTTTCCCTGGCTTTGAGAGGGTTTTTTTTCAAAGCAGCTCAGTTGTGTTACTATGATAAGCACAGCATAAATGCTCAGCCAGACAATCAGACACTGTACCTTCACCTTATTACGTGTGACTGAAACTGCAAGCAGCTCAGATCAATCTCAGAGATATTAAATTAGAGCTGAGTCTCACTCTATCTCCCCCACAAAATGAGCTGAGCTAAATCTGAGATAATGCCCATATCAAGAGACATGACAAACCATATTCTACTGGGTGAAGATTTATTTTTAGTTTTTCCATAGAATATTTCTGGTTATATGAACAATAGGAAAGAAGAAAAAATCTCTGCATTAGAAATGCATTGAATCTGTACATGCATTATGTAGCAGCTGCAGGTTCTGTCTTTAAGACAGAACCGAATTATGATTCTTGCATAATGTAAAAATATGATAACTAAAAAGGAGGTCTGGGTTGAAATGGGTAGCAAAGAATATTACAGAATCACAATAACAAGGTCATTTGAAAATGAGGGCAAGTAAGTAAGCAACTCAAGGAAAGAAAGTAGATATAATGAATAGAAAGGAAGCATTCATTATGGGGTATGTGTAGAGCAAGGAGTAAGTTAGATTCCTAGACTAAATTGGCACATACAGGCCATATTTATATCCCTGCAGTTTTGAAAAAAAACATCTCCCATTCCCCATGCTGTTATTGCAATTCTTAGGGGGATAAAAAGATCTTGCATCAAAAACACTGAGCTGAACAGCATCGTCATCATCATCACAATAAACTGGTTTAGGCCATCTCAAATGGTATAGTAATTATTTTCTGGCTATACCTATAATCATAAATAGAACAGAGGAAGGTTATAAGCTAACATGCAGTCCTAGGACCACCCCAACTGATTATTGCTAAAAGCTCTCTGGCATATTTTTGTCTTTTTGTTCTACTATTTTCCCAGACAATTTCTGGACATTGAAAGGGAATAACCTGGGTGAGGGACAGCTTGAATGTCCACAGTCCTCTCTGATGAGTGAGGGAAAAGTTTTGCCGTGTGGAGATGAATTGTGCTGTGCCACTTGGCCTCAGGGCCAGAGTGTATTCCTCGGTCTGTTTTATTTGGTAGTGCAAAATGAATCCTTTCGGAATCGTAAAGGTCAAATAAGGTACCAGAAGACAGGAAAAAAGACAATCATAGTCATTATTCTTAAATAGGGAAAAGATTAGTCAACATCAATTTCTAGAAAAAATCCAGAACAAATAGTTGACTACGCTATATATAAGTACCTGAAGAATAGCAAGAAGATAAATAGTCCACTGGAATTCATCACAAACATATTGCATTAAACCAATTTAACTTCTGTCCATAACGAGATTTTACAGTTAGAGTTGAAGCAGTCAGTTAATTTCACATATTTTGATCTGAACACTGTCTCATATAACATTCTCATTAAAAAGTCTCCACATACATAGCCTTGGTGGATTTTCTGTAGCATGGGATAAAATTGACCAGATAATTATATGCTAAGAATATTTTCTGTGGTTCACTGTTCAGTTGGAATGATTTACTTTACTGAGTGATATGCTAGAGGGATCTGTCTTGGATCTCACTCTGCTTGATATTTTAATTAACCACCTGAATCATGGAAAAGAAAATATTACATAGTAAATTTGCAGATGGCCTGAAGACAAGAAGGACAGCAAATGCATTGGAGGACAGAGCTACAATTTAGGGAGAGCTTGAGAAATGACATGTCAAATAACATTTAAAGTGGATACATGTAAGATATGACACTAAGGCAAGAATAATCAAGGGTGCATATGGTACAAAAGTAATCAGGGTAAAAATGTGGTATACAGTATAACAACAACACAACAGCACAAACAGTAAAGCACTCTTCTTCAAGACAGGTTCTGAAGGTTGCGAGGTACTTCTGTACCCTATGGGAGATACCTGAGATACTCGAGCATGCCTGTGCAATGGTAGCAAGCTTGTAGGCTGAAGGAGTCAGGGCTGAGGACCCAGTACTTGTGGGTTCATTTTTAGAGGGTTTACTTGAGTTTGGCTCTAGTCTGGTCTTGTGGACTGTCCATCAGCAGAAAATGCTCCATAAGTAGACTCTTGAGGAACATCTTTTGGTTTAGTTTTATCCCAAAGAAAAACAGGTCATGCACCTCAAGACTTCTCTGTAATATAAAATAAACATGTTATATGGGGATAAAGTCAACCACTTCAAAAGTACTCCTGTAACAACTCAAATACTAACGTACGTGTATACCACTGGACATCATAAATTGAAAGAAATAGTTTCCATTGAAAAATTGGCAGACATCAGATCATGTTTTACATGCAGAGGAACAGCTTGTAAGACATACTGTTTTGTCCCACTTTTTGTAAGAGCCCAGCTGAAGCTCTCTGTTCAGTTTTGGGTATCAGAAAGCCAAGCTGGAGTCAGTCTAGAAGAAAGTGATTTTAAAAGTGTGATCTCTTGTGAAAGATTAAAGGACTTGGGATTGTTTAGCTTAAAAACTGATTGAGGACATGACAAAAGATGTCACTTTTAGAGAGAAGAGAATAATCTGTTCCTTCTTCCCATGATGGATAGCACAAACAAGAATAACAGGAAAAGTCTCCTAAGTCTATACTTGGGGAAGCACCAGCACAGATTGCCTATGGAGATATGGCAACCTCTATCAAGGAGGATCAGTAGCAATTCGACAAGCAGGAGGTATAAATGATCCTTTCTAAGGCTAGGTGGATGGACTAGACAACTTCTGAAGGTTTCCCAATCCAGTTTTTCCATGACTCTTCCTTTTTCCTCCTGACTCAGTGGAACCACATTATTTTTCCCAAATATCCTTGTTTCAAGCAGTGGGGAGCAGAATGGTTTGTGTCAGAGAGAAGCTTAGGATGTTTTCCTGGAATACAGTCTGAAGCTGCTAAGGTGAAAACGTCCCTAGGAACCCATCTTGCATACCTGACTCCTGTGGAGGTCCCACTCTTGCCACTGAACTGCTGGATGGAAGAGGCGTTTTCCTCCACTTCACACCATGGGTTAAAGTAAATGTGGTTATGCTTAGCTGGGAGGAATCATGGTGATACAGATCACATGCAGAAATAGAATTTTATGTGACTCAGAAAATGTGTTGCATGTTTATTTGGGCATTTGGAGAAGCGTTGAGAAGATTGCAGTGAAGACTGGGACCTGTATATGATGTGCTTGTCTGCTGAACCTGAAGCCTGTATATGCTGTGCTTCTGTCTAGTGCCTTCAACAGAAGAACAGAGAGTAAAAAAAGTAGAGGTAACTGGAATTACCAGTTGCAGTGGCATATCCACAGGGCAACTAAAGCAAACACCTGACACTGACTGCAATCCTTATGTAGAACAGGATACTATCTGGATTCAGCTAGTACTAAAGAGATGTTAATTGTATAATCTGTATGTTTAATAAAAATATTTAATTCTTTATTTTAATAAATTTAATAAATATTTAATAATTAATTACATTATATAATAATAATATAAATATATAAACAATAAATATTTATTTTATTAAAAATATTTAATAAACCTAGTGTATATGCAAACTCCAAGGAGTTTGCATATATATCAAAATAATAAATATTTAATACATTAAACATATTTAATGAACCTAGTGTATACGCAAAAGCAAACTCCAAGGAGGAAATGTGGCTCCCTGTTGGTCTGCATGGTTCCAACTTCCTCTCTGATATGGTACAAATGACACTAAAGGGATGCCTTTCCTGAAGTCTACTGCAACAGGATGAGGCTGGAGCAGATCCATAGAAGGCCAGACTTCTCACACATCATAGGGTAGTTGCTCTTCAGGAACAATGTGACATTTAGCACTGAGTCAAGAGAAACACAATGGCCTAAGCAGTGCTGTATTATTGTGCTGATGACTAGATGTGCAGTGACATTTAAAAAATGAGCACTGGCTTTTTAGTGCTCTACAAACTCTGAACCTGATCCTTTAAAGCCTCCATGCGTGGAATTCACATTGACTTGTGTATACAGATGACTACCCAGGTCAAGCCTGAATATTAAATAATCACTTGTCATTCCTGAAGTTGCTGCTTAGAGCTGGCATCATATTGTTTTGTTTAGGCAGAAACTGTTAAAATTTTTTTCATACTCTGGGTTTTACTAACTGAGAAGACTAAATATATAAAGCAATTATTCCAGAAGGGAAACCTACAGGCTTTTTCAACCCCAAAAAAACCCCAAATCTGAAACTAGTATAACACTGGCAAAATCTATCAACAAAGCAATCGCTAAAACAAATAGTCCATGTTAAAAAGAATATGAGGCCACTCCAGAACAACCTCTACTTTTTCAGGCAGTCTAGACAGTCTGGCTACAATAACATGAAGAATTCAGCTTTCCCAAGCTGCAACATATTTTTCTTTTTTTAGCAGACAAAAAGCTCCATAGGCAGGGAGAGTATACAGCCAAGTTTTATTTCGTCAGTGCTGTTAATTTTTTGTATACTGGTGGAATAAATTGTAAAGGTGTAGGTGTTAGTGGAGCCTGAATACAAAGAACTACAGAGGCGGGGAAACTGTCTCCTGGTCTCCAGGACTCTGCAGTTTATCTCTCTGTGATGCATAGGTTGAAGCCTGACTGAAATTAACCTCTGCTGAAGGCAAGATTGGTCCCTAGAGGAGGTTAACTCTAGAAACTTTAGTAATCTGCACAGTTTATTTGTTCCACAGGGAAAATATATTAAGAACCTCTAGCTGTGGCATGACTCATCTACTCACAATGTACAAGGAGCTGGAAATTCCTCCATTTTATGGAAATAAAGCATGTCCCTTGAGTATCTGGAAAACAGACACAGTAGTTTTACATCAAGCAAAGTCTTGCTTCTCTAAGCCAGAAAAAATGGAAGTGCAGGGATAGAAAGACTGCTGATTTCTAGAAAACTGTGGAACTGCAAACGTAATTGACCAAAAGGTAACATACAGAAGCAGCACATTTTTATGTAGTGGTTGATATACCTATTATTGATTTTTTTTTTTTTTAACTAGAACTTAACACATGTAAACAGAGTCCATAGTATTTAGTAAATTGTGCTTAGTTGGAAGCTTAATCACTAAAAGATGAATAGTCCATGAGCAGAAACACTACAGGACCAGCCATTGTTACATGAATGGCAGATGGCCTGAGCAGCCTTGCAAACTGTATGAAACTTGTTTTCCATTTGAATGAGAGTAAAGAAAAAATATAATGAAATGAGGTTGCTCTTTCACCATTCATAGGTTGGATCCAACTCTTCCTGAAGCTGATGATGGGTTTGTTCCAGGTAGAGTGGACACCTGCTGTAAATGGTTAGCTGAATTCCACTTTCAGCTATATTTTAGGGAAGAATCTGGGAAGACTGTGACTCAAGTCTTGCTTTAGAGCAAGGCATTCAATTTCACTTCCCAGCCCTACACAAAAGACAGTTAATTCATATTTCTGGGGTTTCATTTCCTTCAGGGTGATAATATATCTGGTACTACATGCTTGTTCAGCACATTATTATCCTAGCTTGGCTGATGTCCCTGGGCAGTGCCCTCTGATAGATGACATTAATAATATTAATGATGAGGAAGAAAGATCACCATTGGCTTTAGTTCCCTGTTCTGTGGAGAAGTTGAATGTGTGTAAGGGGCTGGAAGGTATTGGTACTGTCTTTCCTCTGCATCAGGATTAAGGCCACTGAGGACGACAAACCTGCCATACTGCTATGTGTAGTGTGTAAGTAAGTCCAGAGATTTTTAGGCCATGTCCATTACAAGCACCACATTTTTTTGTGGTGTAGCAGCAGTAGCAGTAATAGTTGTGGTAGAAGCAGTAGTAGTTGTAGTAGTAGCTACAACAAATGTTCAGGCATTAACTGACTAGCCTTTTTCAAGAGAGTTGTTATCACTGGGGGCTAGATGAAGGAGATGTGTGGGTAATGTGGGGCCTACTAGCACTATCACACTAATTCCCCCTATTACTGCTCTTATTAATCTATTTGGTTATTATGTTAATCTCTTTGGCTATTTCAATAATCTCTTTGGCTACGGCTAGAGTTAATGTTAAGGCAGTTTTTCTTTTGTGTACTTCCCCTGGCTGGGACTCCTCCAATTTCTGGAACATTGCAATAGCTTTTGCAGCAGCTTTGAGAATACCTCCACTGAGATATGCATAATATGTTATTTACTAAGAAATTCCTAAAGAAAAAACCTGGCCTTTAAAATAAACTTTACTAGACCTAGGCAAACAGATTTAGAAACACTAGAGACAAAGAATTTTCATCTACATGAAAAGATTTTTTTTATTTTTTTTTTTTTAACCAGCCAGCAGCTGTGCTTCATGGATAAGCCCCAGCAGAAGAAAACATATCCATAGCTGTTACAGCTGCTTTAAAGGGCTATTGCCAATATCTAGCTTTGCTGCTTTCTTCTCAGTGTTTTGCAACTTCAAAATAAAGTTATTTCTTTTCTAAATATCCTCTGAACTGGAAAGGATAATCTTCAGGATTTCCTCCACGATTTTCTGTACACAGGCAAGGTGAACAATAAAATGGAAGCTTTTTCATTTGTATGAATGCGGGTCTGATGGTCAATGTGAAGTGTCCTTGTATCCAAAACACAAAGACTTTGATGGTCTGAGTCCTTCCGATAAACAGATTTGCTTTCCTGGAAGGCAGTATGGAATTTCACATAGGCTCTGCTCAGGAAGGAGACTGATTGCACTGTAGGCACTTAAGTTTTGTATATACTTTGGAAGATGGTAGCCAGTGTATTTAAACATATTGTCACTTCATTCCCAAGATGTCATGTCAGTTCCCAAGAAGGTTCTGATGAGAAGGCCAGCAAGGACCAGCCGTAGTTTCACCCTCAGGGTTAGCTGAATGTGTTACAAATACTAGCGCCACAATTAGCATTGATTACACTGATTGGTAGCACTGATGTGAGACAAGTCCAGACCGCAGTTGAGCAGGGGCACAATTCAGCTTGGGAAAAGCTATTTTAAGTCCTCTTTTGCAGGGCTGTTTGCAGCCTGGTTGACTCATATACCATGCCATGGCAATGATACTGCAAATTTTTCAGTGCATCAAGGAAGACCTTATGTGGTCCATGCACCTTACTTTCCTCCAGCCTCTGCTGTCTCCCATTCAACCATGCTGCCACTCAGGGTCTGTTTTTGCTCCTCAGAAATGACTTTACTTATCCTGGTTTGTTTTGACATGTACACAGCTGACTCTTTGATCAAACTTCATGTCGAAAAAAACCTCTGTGCATGTAACTTGAAGCTGTCAAAATAACAGGATAGAACCAGGGAATGTCCAAGGGACATGAAAACATAAAAGCTGGTTGTGCTTTAGCAACACGCTATACTGGAAACTGTGCTGATTGAACTGTCCATGGTAAACTGTGCTTATTTGTGGCCAACTGCCTCATAAATTTTTATTTGGGAACTGAAATGGAATTTTGGGGGTGGATATGGTATTAATTAGGAAGGAAACTGGCTGCAATATGCTTGGAGATAAAAACCTTTTCTGGTGGTAATCTGGTTTTGTATCGTATCCAAATTGTTAAAGAAGCATTTTACTGCAAAAGATATTTTTATGCAATACTGTTACCTCTCACTGGAGGAAAAGTGAATTAAACATGGAGATGATTGGATTAATGAGAAAAAAATCTAGAAAAAAGACTTTCTGGCTACAACAGATTCTTAAGAATTAAGTTTTGATTGGGAAATCCCACTGATTAGTCCATGCATAACTCCCATATCTGTGTAAGTAGTTTGGCAGTTCTCATCATCATGACACTTATTCATTTGGCCACTTTGTCAGGACCATAAGGTCATTATAAAACATTCACAAAGCTATGCATAGCTACTACATCTGTCCTATGACTCATAAATGCTATTGAAGTGCTATACGAGCAGTGTATAATGGTGTGCTGTTTTTAAAAGTTAGGTAAGAGTTTGACAGTGAATTTTGATTAAGGCTCTGTGGCATTGATCAACCTCAGACACCAAAGCAGAGCTTCTTCAAGCTTTTCAGGAGTTTGATCTCCTTCCCAATTGCAGAGCACAGCTTCCAGCAGTTGAACTGGCCCTGTATGGGCTTTCTTGCTCTACTGAGCCCTAAGTGTACATCAGGGCAACACAACTATAGCAGGAAAGCCAGAAAAGTGAAGAAAAAAATTTGAAGGATTCCCGCTGATTACAGTCAGACACAAAGCAATGGAAAACATCACAGTAAAGGAGACAGAGGCATCAGGGTAGAATGCTTTTTAGGAGAGGAAAAGGCAAGTTAAAGGACATGCTAGAAGAATGAAATTCATTAGAGGGCTTGTAAAACACAGGAAAGAATAGACTACAAACAAGAAAAGCAAGAAGTGTCTGAAGGCGGAGTGGCAACAAGTGAACAACCCCAGCAACCAACAGGAAAGTTGAAAGCTGACAGCAATCCATGAATTCAAGGAATGAAAGACTAGAGCCAGGCTGACTGTCAATATGAAAATTGAAGTCTGGTCTGCCAAGGAAGGGAGGACTTGAAATAAAGGGGGGGTGGGAAATCAGGAAAAAGGAAGTTGAACTCACCAGAAGATAGACAAGTTAGTTGGATTCCCAAAGACAAGGAAGACAAAAGGGGAATAGAGATGGACCTGACAGGAGAAAACTGTAAAAGTGAAAGTCTGGCACCTCTACAGCAACTTTGGGAGTCAGACAACTGGTGCCTTAAGCCAGGGCTCATCAAAACCCAGAAACACAAGAAGCAAGCAAGGAAAGAGGGGTCAAAAAACCCTTTGTGGGAAGGCTGACAGAAGTCAGGGAGATGGGTTAGTGGTGGTCCTACCATCTGTGTGGTACCAGACAACTGTGAGAAAGAGACTGCAGCCCAGCAGAGGAGGTGATCTGTTGCATGCCATCATGATTTGAGTCCAATTGCTTTGTGGGAAGTATTGTGGAAAAGAGAGTTTTGTATTTCTTAAACCAAACTGTATACTCTTAAGACTACCCAGGGCCTGAAAAACTGACTGTGGCTTGTGCCTGCTGGCTTGAGGAGAAAGAGGTGTCTTAAGTAAGAGTTTTTACTTTTTATATAAAAGTACATTTTGCGCATGACACAAAATTTGGGAGGCAGGGAAAAAGCAACCAGAACGGGCAACAATTTCCCTGTCCTGGTGGCAGATGTTGGGATTTTCTTGAAGCTCAGAATCACAACTCTCCCTAAAGAGCTTCCCAAAGAGGAGCTATCTCTTACCCTGATGTGCTTGGCTTGAGGGCTTGCTTTTAGCCACACATTAAAATTAGATGTCAGAAAACTCAAGGTCAAGCTTTTGTTTTTAGCAAAGCTTTAAAATATTAAAAAATTTAAGGACACACTTTAGAAAGGGTCCATGGTCGGAAAGCTAGTGGAAAATACTTAGCAGATCTGCAAAGCAGTTCTATTTATTTATACGGAAGACCTCTTCTGCACCAGAGCAATTTCAGTCCATGAAATGCTCAAAGATGCAGTGCCACCTTTTGGACAAACAAATGTCATGTTAGGTCAGGCATTAAGTTGAAAGAGGGAGAGAGAAATAACAGGTGTCCAGAACTGGCTCTCTGAGAAATGATCAGTAGCAAATGAAGAAGACAATTGGAAACTCACAAATGGCTGTCTGCTTTTTCTTTAGCAAATGTATGGCTTTATTTCCCGATTTATTTGAAAAGCTTTTTAAGGTCAGTGAAGTCCACACCTGTTAAAAAAAAAAAAAAAAAAGCAAAAAAATAAAGAAGAGAAAAAAAGTACACTGTGGTTGGTTATACAGAACTGAAGTATGGATGTTAACTCAGTGCTGGGCCTTGCCAGCTGTAATGTTAGATAAGGAATACCAAATTCTGCAGTGACTACAAATCTACAGTGCATGATCCTCACCATTTAGAGAAGAACATGCAAACAAATACATATGACATCATCTAGATGCAAGAGCACCACCACTGTGGTCTTGGAGATGACAGCACTGAAACTGTAAGTAGTTCCTGTCTAGCAAAGGAATACTTTAAATGATATATCAATCATCTTCAGTGAACGGTACAGTCTGTGTATTACTTGGACTGGCTAAAACATCAGCAAATAAGGAGGAAGTTAACCACAGAGGAAGGTGAACTGATTAGTCTGGAAATCACATATCTACCCAGTGGTACCCTCCTACTGTGCTGTACATCCTTTAGGTAGTCTCTGTGGGTTAACTATTTGCTTGAAAACACTAAAAGGGTATTGTGCAAATAAAGTGCCCAACACTGTAAGTATAATGAAAAAATACCCAAGACTCTGTATCTTTCTGCAGTGTGAATCCTTTGGATCCTTGTATCCAGGCCAAATCTGACAATGAGGTCTTAGAAAATTTCCTGAATTTCTTCTCCCTGTACTGTAACAGCAGCGGTGGACGTGGCAGCCCTTGCTCAGGTAGCCTGCCACAAAATGATATAAATCTGCAGGCTAGGGTATCCTAGTACTTTCCTCAAAATCCTGCAATAAGGACTTGCAGTCTGAAGGAGGGCAATATTCTGGTACAGGCTTCTGCTACTGCCAGATCTGTAACCCACAAAGCGGATGGTAGAATAAAATCTCAGCAGCATCTATAAGATATCTCCATTTTGCCACTGCTGCCACCTTCTTCAGCGTCCACCTTATCTTCTAGGAACCAGAGATAGATCTCAGGGATCTGGGGACAATTCTCATTTTGTGCGAAATTACTGCTTGGTGTCTTGGTGGTCCTGGGACCCATCATGTATTTAATCTGTCTCTCTCCTGTGTGCCAGCACAGGGATTGTTATTAGACTCCTCTGTCTGCTTCCTTTTCTTCTCACCAACTTGACTTTTTGCAGTCGCACACAGTTTTCTCCAGACGGGTAAAATATAGAGTATGCATGTATTGCTTTCTAGTAGGAAAGAGGTGCTTTCAAGAGTGACACAAAGTTCTTGTTTCCAGTGGCATATCTGTGCTAAGGCAGCTCTCTTCTCACCAGTGTTTCACTTGTCTTTAGCAATAGGTATTACAAAGCATTCTGTCTCTATCTCCCAGGCCATTCCAATAATGCTGTGGACCGAGTATGATTTATTCTACAACTGAAACAAAAATATAATGAAGAAAATGCATTTCCACTGACAGAAATCCTTTTAGTTCCATCCCAAATGAGATGTTTTGTTTTATTTTTGAGCATCTTTCTCATGGTTTAAAAAAAATAGAATGTAGCTGAAGTTAGTCTTAAAATACTGTTAGAAGAACGATACCTCTATTATATATAGCATACTACGCTTCCAAATTTTGAAATATTTCAATTTTTCCAGTATGAAAAAAATAATTTATTGAAATTGTATCCCTCACAAA
>VXAY01004719.1:2044121-2069061 GCA_013399855.1 Oxyruncus cristatus | reverse complement strand
AAAAAAAAAAAAAATCCATTTGTTTTAATCTGGAAATATTTATGGATTTTGCCAAGAATTTGCTGTCCAAAGTATGCTTTTCCTTAGTGAATAAATGATGCAAATGATAAAATATGTCTCATTCTAATAACATCTTTTATTTTTTTATTATATTCATAATAAAAAAAATGTGTTCACATTCATTTAGCAATGGATCTGAAAATATAAAAGAAATAAAGGCAGACCTCTCCCAGAAAATTATATTAGTTTATACTATACTCAAATTCAGTTCAAATGCTTCTACTTTGCCTTTTGTGCAGCAAGTGGCACGTACCAGCAAATGGCAAATCACTGCTTCTGTTTTTATTGCTCCGCTTGCTGATTCTTGTGCCTTTACTGCAGTGTGCTGTATTGCACTTCTGTTGGTTTCTTGAAAATACGTGTTGTATGAAAATATGACAAGACAGCTAAACCAAAAGAAATGTGATAGTATGTAATTCTGTATGCACACAGCAGCTGCTGTAGCTATGATTCTGCAAGTGGAAGAAAGGTGATGAGGAATGCAAAGCCTGACTCAAACTCTTCTCTTACACCAGCTTCGTAGAGACACCACAAAATTCAGATGTAGATGCAGTAGAATGGAATGTTAAGCCATTGTCTGTCTTGTCATGGGCAGCTAAACTTGTTAATGAGAGCAACGCTTCATAACACTTTCCCCGGAAAACAAGTTTGGTGTAATTTAAAATACTTTTAAAGGAGAACATGTACATTAAAAAGGTGCACCAGCAATCTACTGGGCTTAGGAAAACAATGTCCAAATGTCATTCATACAACAGTCTCCAGTAACTAGGAGGGAGGAAATAAGGTGCTAGTCCTATTAAAAATACAGAGTGAAGTAGCTGCCATGCATAAGAGTAAGGCGATGGGTTAAACCTGAAGTCATGCTGCAATTATTCTTTCTGAGGTGCTAAGTATATCCAAATCACCATTCATGCCAATATACTGCAATTAGAGAGATGACTAAGTAGCAGTACACAGTATTCAAGGAAGGAAAAGCTGCAGACAGCTACAAAAGCTTCTCTTCACAACTACAATAGAAAGGTCTTCTAGTGAGTGCATCAATTTCAACTAGGACACCAAGTTACATTTTCAAGTCCACACGCAGATTCTGTTTTCCTTTGACAGGACCAATATTGTTAAAGCAAAACAAACCCTCTCCAGGGTGAACACAGCTTCAATGAGCAGCTTTTGAGGTAATAGATTGTCCCTGGTATTAGAAGCTGAATCGGGATAATTGCTTTTAAACTGTCGTTCTGTAGTTACTCTATACAAACATCCTCTGTAGCTACACACGGAATTGTGTTTGGGTCTTTTTCTGATGTTTGAAATACTGTGCATTTCTATCATTGTTGATGAGCCACAAATCAATCTGTTATCTCACATGAATGCCATTAGAAACCAAATGATGCACCCATAGCTGGTGTGACATGAAGTGAGAGTGTGTGCTCAGTCTGTAGACTGCAGGTGACCCACCTGCACTTCCCAAGGAGATTTTCAGTATTTCGGTGTGAGTGGCCTTGTAAAAAAGGGTTGGTTGTTCTGAGAAGCACTTAATCTTGATGTAAAAGGGTAATATTTCATTCACCTTGACAGATTTGCACCCAATTACATTATGGCTGAATCAAAGCTATTTTCCTAATTCAAATCGGGTAGGAAATGTTTTTTGTTTACTGGTCTGGTTTTGGGGGAGAGAGAACTTGCAGGGCAACAGGTTTTGCAGATTGTGTCCAATGTGTCCCGGAGATAATAACACTCTGAAATATTATTGGAAGGTTGTGGTAAAATTCTTGGGCCTAAACTCCTCAAATCCTCCTGCCTTGTCCATAGCAGTTTATGTTGTTGTTAGGATCTGCCTGGATACATCACTTGAGCAGAAACCACAGCTCAGTAGACACCAGAAATTGACTCCTAAGAAAAGAGTGTTCATACTTTTACTTGTTCAGTTTGTACATTATTGTTGTGTGTATGGAAATACTTTGCATGCTGAAGGTAAGAGGCTTATTTACACTTGGAGCAGTCCTGATGCAGGAGTCAGCAGAGATCAGTTGGTGCAGCTGGGCCAGTTATGGTCCACTATAGAACCCATTATGGAGAGGAGTAACAATCACTTGCTCTGCTGATGTGGTGCTTAATGCAACCTGTGTGTGTCCTTCCCTATTCCTAATTGTCAGCACTGAAGCATCTGTATTAATAATCTGCTGCCAACGGTTCCTAGGCAAAGCCATGGGAGTTGCCTCACATATTCATGCCTGCTCTATATGTGCAGCTGTGGTGCTGAAGTAGCAAAAGAGAATAAACAAAATATATTTGGGCCTCTGCCCTCATTTCTGGTGCAGTTCTGTAGACCTTGTGTGCAGTGGATTGTATGAGTAACCCTGTTATGCAGATATACTTTCTAGAAGTACAGAGTAGCTTATATCTTACTCATCAGCAGAAAGTTAAATACTAGATGGAGGATCTCCTCATCCAGATCTCCTCTGTCTGATTTTGCAGTCTTTCTATAGATTTTTCAGTGAAAAATACTCAAAAATAAACATTCATGTCGTATCAGGCAGCATTTACGGTGCAAAAGAGTGTATTTTGACAATACCAATGTTTTCTATAATTGGTAAGATAGCAAAAGTATGTACTTGACTGAACTCTTGAGTGGCAAGTATTTTACTTGCAGTAAACAAGATCATCAGAGAAGCATTCACAGGAGAGAGACCAAATCAGTGAGTGAGCAGCAGATGGGGCTTGAGATTCAAAAACGGAGAGCACAGGCGACTTCATCTCCTAAATCTATTATTGATTAAACCATGAACAGTCAAGACTCTCATTTCACTCACGTTTAGTGCAGCAGCTCTTAGCTGCCAAGCTTAGGGAGTGAGTAACCCAGAAGGAATTAGAAAAGATCTGGGTAACAAAGTATATGCAGATAAAGTGCAGTCATACCATTGTTATTGATATTAACTCATGCACTGCTGAAGTAATTTGCATAGATTAAAATCAGAGATGAAAGAGATCTTTAGCAGTACTGGTGGCAGCACATGTGCAAAAGTCCTGGCACAAAGTCCTCTTAGTGAGTATCAGATCTCTTGAGTACTGCTATCTGCAACATCTCCTTTCACTCCTTGGGAGACTGCCTCTCTCATCCATGTTGTGGCTGATGCACATCTACAGTGATACAGACGGATCTGCCTCATCAGAAAGTGATGCTTTGATTTTCTTTTTCTCCCTTAGCACCTAGTCCAAAGTAACAGATTTTCTTCCCTATCATGTTTAATTTTTTTTTTTATTTTTCTACACAGTTGTTTTCAGGTGGGGGTGGGCTCTAAGTTCTGTTTCCTTTTCAATCTTTGTCTTGACCCCAGCCTTTCCTGGGGTCAGAGAAGTCTTTTTCTTTTATTAGAGGGGTCTTTTTCTTTTTTTAGAGGATTCTTTCTTTCTTCAAGCTTCTCTTCTAACAAAATCTTTTCTTGGGAATTTCTAACAGTACTTTTCTTGGGATTGTAACCCAGTGACAGCATAGTGACTGCCTGCTTCTTTAAGGCAAATAGTGCCTATGCTGCTAATGAAGTTATTGCTCAATCTTTCCTACTTCCCATTCTACCTTATGAACAGGGAAGTTTGACCCAACAAAGCCATTGAATAACCAAAGGCAGTGCGTAGGCCTGAATTCTTACTGTTCTGCGTTCCTTCTTCCTGAACCTGAATGATATGGTTCCTGCTGAGTTTGAGCGATTTCCCTAAGGGTAGGCAGTAGCACCAGCAGGCTTTTGAATTGTAAAATGCTATATCATGCTCATTCTGAAAATTTGTTGTCCTCTTACTTGCAAATTATGGACTGAATCTGAGCTCTTCAGAGAAAGCACTCTTGCTCTGCTCCTCTGCCTAACAGCGTGCATAGAGCAGACCTTGCTAGAGGAGCTGCACTGTGACAGCCTCTGTCCCATTGCTCAAAAAAAAAACCTGGCTCCATCTTCTTTGCTCCCCTCCATGAGGCATTTATCCACATGAATAAGATTCTCCTCAGCCTTCTCTTCTCCAGAGGATGAATGGTCCCAGCTCTCTCAGCTTCTCTTTGTTTCAAAATGCTCCAATTGCTTAACCATCTTCATGGTCCTTCATTGGACTCTCCCCAGCATGTCCAGGTCTCTCTTCTACTGAGGAGCCCATAATCGGACACTACTCCAGGTGTGGCCTCATCAGGGCTGAACAGTGGGCAGGAGTCACCTCTGTTGACCTGCTGGCAACACTTTTGCTCACTCAAGGAGGCTGTTGGCCTTAGTTGTGAGGGCACATTACTGGCTCATAGGCAGCTTACTGTCCACCAAGACTTACAACTACTTTGCAGTTTTTTTCCAGTCAGTCACCAGTGTGTACTGGTGCCTGGATTGTTCCTCCCTTGGCATTTCCCCTTGAACTCCATGGGGCTCCTGTCAGTCCATTTCTCCAGCCTTGGATGGAAGCATGAACCTCTGGTGTATCAGCCACTTCTCCCAGTTTTGTATCATCTGTGAACTTGCTGAGGGTGTACTCTCCCATCATCTTGGTCATTAATGAAGCTGTCAAGCAGTACTTGCCCCTGTACACACTACTAATGACTGCCCTCCAGCAGGAATTTATGTTACTGGTAACATCCCTCTGGGCCGGGCCACACCATCCGTTTGTCTATACATACTTTGTCAGCTGTGTCTATTTTAAGCCCAAGTGGTAAAAACTGCAGTTTCCAGATGGAAGGCCCATCTTGAGCTGGAGAGCCATAGACTGTGCGTAGCACATGGGGGAGCTGTTGCAATCAACCACTTGAGTGCTTTTGATTCTGTGATAAATTAGACAGTAAAGGCCCTTTTCAGCCTCCAACAGCACTTAATCCAAACAGAGCATGACCTTATCTACCTGCAAACTGTTGTCATCATATTCTGCTCTCTATTTTGCCTCAAGGGATAGTTACATCTTGCTTCCTGCTAGACACACCTGGCCACATTGATTCTGCTCCATTTCTTAAGAGGTCAGGTCTTTAGGCAAGCAGTAATAATTGCCAGTGGTGTACAGAGATTTAAAGGTTTGTTCTATATCCTGTAGTCTTCAATCCTTTGTACTTGCTCAGAAACCTCTCGGATGGCTAGATGAACTGGTCTGTTTTTTGCACTGGGTTCTTTTTTCTTTCTCATCTAGATTTATTAACATGATTTTCAATCACTTTTAGAATCCTGATAGTAACTTATTTTTAATTACCTACACTATGTAGCTTGCTAAATATTCAGGTCAGTTTAAGGTCTCCCTCTAAAAACAAGTATTACTGTCATGGAAAGGCTCTCAATCTAGTTCTATCATTACTATTCATTCCAATTAAAATAATACTTAGTACTTATCTAGCAATTTTATGTCTGGAGTATTTTGTAAACATTTACCAATTAATTTTCACACAATTATTGCAAGATAGGCAGGAAATAACGGTGAAAAATCTAAAGCATAGAGTAAAAAGAAGAAAATCACTGATCTACAGTAAAAGGAGTTCATGAGTATGTATTGCCCATAGGTTCATTCTCTCGGAAGACTGTGTAGTTCCTGCACATGCATGTGGACCCACTGTACAGTAGCAGAAACCATGCATCCCTGACAGTATGTGAGCTAATGCACACTCTGTTTTCTCTCAGTGGGCAATAGAGAGCAAAGGAGTTCACATCGTCAGGTTCAGCTTGAAACAAAGAAATTGAACCAACCTAGCATCAGGATTTAAAGAGGCAATAGGTCTCCCCATCTTGATTCAGAGCCATAAAAAGAATTGGATTCCTCAGCATATGGTTAAACACCAAGGGAAAAGGACTAAATAGACAAGATTGGATTGAAAGGAAGAGAATAGATCTGAAATTCAAATTAGGAAAGCAATGCTAAGTCCTTGGCCCTGTTTTACCAGATTTGACACTGACAGAGATTAGTCTTGGCACCATCAGTAATGAGAGAGTTGGGGTGCTTTTTAAGCTAAATTTGCTGCCAATATCTGAAAGATTTGCCATCCATGGATGAGCACATTGTGTCAGAAGGCCAAGAGCTATTAATACAGTCACTACATAATGAGTGGGGAAGACCAAAGGAGCAGTTGTGTAAGATTAAAGGCAGTTCCAAGTCAACACCATTTCTGCAGTGTTACGGTTCTGTGGATCAGCTACAACTGAAGTCTGGGACTCCAGGGCAGAACATCAGTGATGCAAAGCCACAGACCAGCACATATGCCTTGTGAAGCCCAGGGGGCACACATAAATTATTTCCCCAGGGAAAAAAAAAAAAAAAAAAGGAAATTGATGAATTGATGGCTTTGCTCCTCGGAAAAGAATGATGATATTATGACAGTTCCAGGCATAAGATGGATGCACGGTCTGACCATCAGCCACCAGAAAAGATGATGAAGAAGCTATTGCCAAGTGCTTCTAAGAGGTGTGTGATTAACATATCATGGCCTGAAGACTCCCCTGGCATTTTACCATAAATGGTAAAAAATACCTCCTAGTCCATGTTGCTTGCAAATGCCTCCAGAGGTGAGAACCCAGGCAGCCAGCTGAAGCATGAGGTTGCATGAAGGCAGAGAAGCCATTCTTGTTCAGGACTGTCCAGTTTTCAAAGGTGTAATGACAGAAGACATTATTGCCGTGTAGAGGATTGGCTGGGTATGTGCAAGAAAGGATGTTGTTTAGTGCATCCTAAACAGTTATTCCTGCTGTCATGAGATGATAGACTATGACTGAAACAAGATGGAAGTATATGGCATGAATTACTGGTTATGAGTGTGCAGAAAATAGTGAAAGGGATATACAGAGAACAGAGAGGAACATCAGAACACACTGCGATCTCAGTCTATTGTCTCTAACCACATCCCAAATGAGAAAGCCTTGTTAACTTTTACAGGACACAGCAGAAATCATGCCTGCTTTTAGTTCTTTTGAGGTGTGGAGACTGTTGGGACCATACTTGAATAGGAGCTGTGATAAGAAAGGAGACTTTTAAACTGGAAAACTTTAAAAACAACCTGATGGCTAAAGCCCTGAAGAGCCCAGTTCATTGCCTTCTACTCTGGCGGGCAGTTGTAGGAAGACCCTGGCTTGAATACAGTGTAGGTTCCTACCCTCTGTCAACAGAAAACCTCAGAAACATAGAAACCTCAGAAAGTGTCAGCTCAGCACACTGTTTTTACTTTTTCCTCTCTTAGGGAGCTGTGCAGCGTTGTGAATACCCTATCCCAAGCTGTGGATATCCTAAGAAAAGAAGTGTTAAAGGCCAGATTGGATGGACTTTGAGGAAGTCCATCTTAGTGGAAGATGTCCCTTCCCATGGTTTGGAACTAGATGATCTTTAAGATCCCTTTCAACCCTAACCACTCTATGATTCTGTGATACCTGCTTCACTCTGAATGAGTAGTTTAGGCATTTGGCATTTGCAGGAAAGAAATTCAATTAATTTCTCAAAGAGAAATTTAGTTACGACAGAGGAGCAAAATCACTGGATCCTTTAATAAGAACCTGTGGCAGTCATGGCAAGTGAGACAACGTAGGAGCTTAGCCCACATGAATTTCTGAGTTAGTGCCCACGGAAATAAAAATCTACTGGAGCACAATGTGTACTATTCAAAGCTCTGAGTCATGTTTCACTCAAGAAATCTTCACCTGGTGTGCAATGTGAATGAAAAGGTACTGTCCATCCTGTCTCCAGTGCTCTGCTCTGTCAGATTTCCTTCAGTTCTGTAGTTAAGTTAGGAGCTGCACTGGCTTGCAATAGGCCCTGCTGAGGTCTTCTGTTGTAAGTCTTCATGGGCAAGCGAGGCCATCATGCAGGGGAAATGTTTCCTCATTTATTCTACATGGATATATCCAGCACCCCCCCACACTTCTCAAGTGCACTGTGCTAGCACTGGTAACGGACTCCTGCTCTCCTTTCATTTCACTGCCAACCAAGAAAATGAAATTGATTTAGAGTTTACCACCTACTGAATAATTGAAGATTTAAGGTTAATACTTTTATCCAATAGGAAAACTTCAGCCATTGCCCCACTTCATGTGCATCACATAAACTAGTCTATGCATAGGTCCCTCCACAGCCAGGTACCCGTCAAGGTCCCTCAGCCTACATGCGAGGCACACGGGCTCAGCTGGAGGGACTGGAGCAATGACTGTTCAGTCTGACTGTACAGGTTAGCTTGTAATATTCAGAAGATGATCTTTAAATATCTGTTTTTAAGGGGCAACATGTGGAGTTTTTCAAAATCATACCTTACAGACTGGGACACATACTGCAAGCTGTCCTATCAAGGGGACTGTGCCGGAGATGGTCTCAGGCCACCGTGTGCCTGCTGAAATCAGCTGCAGTCTGTGCTGGGGCATGTGAAGGCAATGATGGATAAACTATTGCATGACAAATCTCCATCATTATCCAGTCAGTGAAACACATAGTGCCCTTTCTCACACAAACTTAAGAAAGAAACCAGTAGCCATTACCTCTTGGGGTTAATGGTTGCACTCCATGATCATGGAGACAATTTCGAACCTTAACAATTCTATGAGAAAACAGTTGATGCCAAAAAGGCCAGTGACATCTGTGAGGAACTATGGCCATGGGTGATCAATGCCAAGACAGGAACACCCCTGAGGGACTGCAGTCATGAGCAGCGTATACAGAGACAAGAACATTCAGACGCTGTTAGTACTCATGTGGTAAGGAAGCAGAGAAATAGAAGTTTCCGTAAGTTTTAAAAATCTAATATTTCTCTGCTTTTTATTAATACCCAGATAAGTTGCTGGGTGTTCGTGTTGGCTGCCAAGAAATTAACTAAAGTAAGACTTCCCAACCTAAGACCTTTCTGCCCGTGGTGAATGTCCTACTGCATCTCACTCTAGGGTCGTCAGTGGTATCCAAATGTAAAGCAGTGATGACAATGATAATAAGGATAATGAGAACAATGAAACAGATTTTGGATTCAGAATAATCAAGACAGAGTGAAGGACACATCATAGTACAAACATTATCCTATTCCTTACATTTCAGTAACTATTATATATATATATTTATCTTATATAATATCAAATGTATATAGATACATTTGTGTGTGTATATTCAAATAAGTATCTTTGAAAATATTTTATATACATATGTTAATTTCTGTTGCATATCAGCATAGTTTATTATATGTTGAAAATTTTTATACATAATGATTTGAAACAATGCACATAAAAATAATCTCATCTAATCTATATGGCTTAATCAAGAGATTAAGCCATATAATTTATATGTTAGTACACTGTTGCTCAGCCATGTGGTAAATATCTCTGACAGACAATATCTTTCTACATTAAAACTCACATTATTTTGATCTCAAAATCTAGATTGACAAAAACTTGACAGAGTCCTGAAATTTGACTGGATTATTGTTTGTTTCTTTTTTTAAAAAAAAAGTTAACTTGTTTATTAAATGTGTATCTCTATATATGTATGGATGTTCTCCTGAAAAAAAAAAAATAGAGAAGGTGCTTTAAAATTGTTTTTTTGAACTTCAGGGGAAAAAAAATCTTCCCCTGTTCCTATCAGCAGGTTTTGCTCTTCAGCAGTCACGAATTCTGCTGATTCCCTGGTACAGGAACCATGGGAGAGCTCATGACCAATCCTGTCCAGTACCTGTTGATGAGAAGAGATGGAGTCCCGGGGACTACAGGAGCTGTGCAGGACACCAGCAATGGACCAGCAATATAATGAACCCATTACGTGAGAAAAATTTATCCTTAAGAGAAAATGACTGAAGTGTCTGCTAACAATACATATGAAGATGTTTGTTCTCACTATGTAGTGCAATGCCATTTTTTCTTAATAATATTTCTGTTCACCTTTTATGACCCAACATAACATAATTCCTTAATCATGACAGTTTGACACCATATCTGAATTTATGGCTAAGTGCAGCTTTCACTGAAGTCAATCCCCTGCTAGCATCCCAGTGGCCATGAAAAGAAAATATTCTCTTTCACTGCAGAAAAAAGCAAAGGTGTCTGCAAAAGAATAAATGAGCTACTTATCAAACTGCATTTTAAATCTATACTTTTTAATGTGACAGGGTATTTTCACTGACTTATTTTCTTTCTATTCTCTCCTACTAATTGATTGTTCATGTACCAAAAAAAAAAAAAAAAAGGAAAATTAAGTAAGAGAAAGCAGAAAGCAGAAGTGCTGATCAGAGAATAGATTTGATTTCTCACAGCATGGTCATGCTGTGGTTAGTTACGCACCTGCTCAAATGCATGCCAAGACTATTTAAATACACAGTGGCTGAGGGGAATCTTTCAGATGTGTTTATAAGCAATAAAAGTATATACACACTGCTGCCCATTTGGTGCTGGGTGAAATGCTATGTTAGTCAGACAGACTTAAGAGGAATGTCTGGAGAGATTAAGTAGGGAGCTGTCATTTCTGTAGTAAAAAACAGTGTCACAAGCAAGAGTTTACAGCAACATTGGCTGAGATTTTATTTTTCCTTTTAATACTGTTTTTTTACTGAAATGGTACAGTGAAATAATGCACGAAGGGCAAGGACAGCTCTATGTGACATCTGATTTTACTTCTGGATACCAAGAGAGATGAATGTATGGGGGTACCCAGCATTCCCATTCCCATTTCTTCTACAATTGAAATATCACGTACAGCAACTTATTCTTTATGACTTAATTTCCTTCTGCCCAAGCAGCCAATCAGAAACATAAATGGACAAAAACAATTCTACAATAAAACTGTGTGTGTATTATATTGCAGTCGTATTATTCTGAGTTTTTGTTCTGTTTTTGCCTAAGGATCGATGGATAACTGAAACACAACAGTAAAAATTTTGTTTGTTTGCTTCTTAAAGAAAAACAAACCCACCCAATTGATAATAAAAATCAGTATGTGCTTTTCTGTGAGTGCATTCTTGCACAGCAATTAAATATTGAGTAAATAATAAACATCTCAAGGCAAACCTTTTACAGCCCAAATAAGACAAGTGAGTTACAAAATGTTCTCTTATAATAGGAAAATTGCTTCATTATCACTGGAAGCAACATGAAACAACCAATGTTACAATTCAATTCCTGGTGCTTTCTCAGCAGCCCAGTGGAATACCGGGTATTGTTTGGAAGGAAGGAATTCCTTCATTGGAGCATGTGGAAATCAACATTTTCAAGACCTCTCAAATTCAGATGCCGTATTAATGCAGGAAAACAGAAAATATTCTCTTCGTCCATTAGAGATAGTGGTGTTTGTCCTTCTTCTAATCTAAGGGCCTTGAGAGCTATTTTACTTCATAAAGGTATCCAGCAAACTATTAGTTTCCATAATAGTACAAATGACATTGATTGTCCAGCTGGCAGAGTAGCTACCCTTTAATTAGTCCAGCCTGCAAGGTGAACAGTCCTCTGTGACACTGCTGTCGCGTGAAGTATTGCTCATGATGAAGTCAATGCTACTAATGACATCTGCTGAGCCAGGTTTCATCTCTCAAGGACAGCTTGTTTTTTGCAAAAATGCACTGGAACCAACCTTCCAGGTTGCCTTGGGACAAGATCTCACTTCTGCCCTGACTGGGGTGAACCTTGAGCCTCACAAGCCAGAGATTCCAGCTCCTGGGAACACAACCCTTTGTTTTTCCAGGGCTCCTACCACCCTGTGAACGCTTTCCTTGGGCAAATTCCTGCAGCACTTAAGTTTGCAGTTTGGCTGTAGCCTGTTAGGAGTGGACAGGGTTGCAGACAAGACACACTGTCTCCTGGGGACTTTGTTTCTTGTTTTTCTTGAGCACTTTGCTTGTGTAGTCAATTTTCATGGCATATTTTATGCATGTTAACTGAGAGTTTTGTTTGACCACGAATGACTTCCCTGGGTTGTGCCATTTATCACTAATCAATAAGACAGACACAGGGACATAATGCAGAAATGAATTGATTTCTGTGAAGAGAGAAGAATGTGACTAATTATTGCTAAGCCACCTGCCACTACAGCCAGATTGGAACATCTCCAATGTTCACTGCTATGTTTAGCAGCAGACTGCTAGGTGTGAGGGCTTTTTGCCAGCAATGCAAATGCCCCGCCCAAAAGGGTGCCTTCTTCGTAGCATATCCCATGACTTCAGCTGCTGTAGACAAACTGACCTCAAACTAGCAGCCCAGGTGCTACTGTCAGAATAGGAGGTGTACAGCTCTCCCCATTTGCCTGGATTTTAGGAAGGAGTTTTGAAAGCAGTTTGAAACTGAGCTAGGGATGTGACCACAACCTCCAGTCCCAGGACTAATCTTCTTATAAGCGTGTAGTATGCGTTGTTGCAGGAAACTATTTTTGCATAGCATTTATCTTTATGGGTCTTGGGATGCTTGACAAGGACTGTCACAATTATCAGCTTTTTCTGATGTGAAGACTGAGGCAGGGAGGCAGTAATAACTACTTTTGATCATCAAGAAAGCAGTGGCAGAGGCTGAAAATAGGCCCATTTGCAAAAGCACCCCTAGAGCACTCTTCCCCAGTATCTGCCCATGCTTGCTTCTTCAATTCTTCTGGAAAACCATTTCCTCTTACCTGCATAATTTTCAAAGCTACTTATATTGTTTACAGCATCTCTAGATCTATGAAGCTGACCTGGATGCTCAGAGTGGCTACCCCAAGTATATTGCACTGCAGTTTTGGCTGGTTTGTACTAGGATGTAAATGGTGTTCATGCCTGTAGCAACTGTATTCATAATGCCTTGGTAGTATTTGCATTTTCTAGAGTCCTCATGGCCTTCAGACAAATTGTTCCTTCCTTCTCTGCTCATTCAAAAATTAAGCTTTTAGCTCTTCTCCCAGTATCAACATGTGTCTGGGATTCCCTGAATGCACTGAATAAATCACACTGATTTCTCTAGTGTTTTTGAGCACCTGTCTTTTTAATACAATTGCTATTCTGATGCATGGAAAAATCTGCCAGCTCAACATTAATCTGACAGTTGTTGTGGTTTTTTTTCCTTTAAATGCAGACTGGCTACATGTCAATCTGAAGAGTATGGCTGTTTGTCT
The DNA here is from genome assembly GCA_013399855.1 of Oxyruncus cristatus. Lineage (NCBI taxonomy): Eukaryota > Metazoa > Chordata > Aves > Passeriformes > Cotingidae > Oxyruncus > Oxyruncus cristatus. Next base: position 2,055,984 of record VXAY01004719.1, on the reverse strand, counting down.
GCCACTGTAAAATACTTGTCATCCTTCTTCTTCTCCATCAATTTCAAATGGACACACAGACAAAGAGGCAGGAAGGCCTCCACTTGCTTAGGCTCAAATATCTAGGACTACGTGGGAAAAGGGTGTAATACTTCGTATTTCAAATACTTTACATTTTGTCTTTCTTTCTTAAAATCCCTTTGAAGTTCTTTTTTAATTGGATTGGACTTGCAAATTAATTATCAGCAGTTAGAGAGATCTTTACCTCCTCCAAGCTTTGCTCAGATGTTAATGAATTAAAGACAGTTTTCACCTAATTTGGACTAGGTGACTAAACAACTCAGAAAAAGAACCACACTTCTCTATACAGCGTCTCATTTTGTCATTGCTGGGGGAAGTACCTGCCAGGGGGAATGGCTGCTGTTTAAGGGGTTGTGCAGTGAGCACACTCGCTTTTGTAGCATGGAGTCATTAGGATTTTCTCTGAACAGGTTTTTTTCTCTGTCTGCTCCCTCAACACACAGGCAGCTGCACCACATCACTTAAAGGAACAGCCAAAAAGCACGAATAGCATCTACCAGGGTAGATGGGCATATTAACATGCTAAATACATTCAAACATAATCAATGGTTCATTGCTGGTGGGTTAAACAACCTTCTCACTTGCAGAAGGATTTTACTTGACAGCAAGGTTATAGTGAAACACAGAAATCCAATATCCCTTCCATAAAATACAGATGGAGAAAAAAATTATGTGGACTAAAATTATGACTTAATATCACATTTAGTTTGTCCTTTGCTTGGATTGGTAGGCTCTGTTTCAAAGCTTTATAATTGATTTTGCTCATAACACCAGGGGGAAAGAGAAAGAGGGCAGGCTATAAACTATGAGATTGGAGCTGTAAGACAAGCGTATTGTAAAGTGACAAGAGAGAACAAAGAGGTTCAGAGATCACTAGATGGCAGTCATCTCTCCAGCAAGGATAACCGAGGAAGAGAGACATGAGTTTTTGGGGACACAAAAACAGCATGGAGGAAAGCAGCTGTAATGTCATAAAATTCTCAAGATTACGTCAAATTTGCTTTGCTTTGCACCAGGAGCCCCAGAGCCGGTAATGCTCTTTTGAAAGTGGTCTCATTGTGTTGATAGATTCACTGACATGAGGAGAGCAGATGGGGTTAATCTGTGCACACAGAAAGCAAGGAAGAGAAATTAATTCGATTTAAAAGAAAAAAGTTAGAAAGAAAATTACATTGCCAAGTCTTTCAGTCTTGTATTGGAATGTGAAACTGTGGTAGTTCAAACTCAGGCCCTAATTAATATTTAGATACATATTGAACACATTAATGTTACTTAGTTGCACAGCACCAGGGCAGGAGTGTCATATATTTTAAAAAGGTCGAAAACAGAAGAATATCTGACTGCAGAGTTTATTCACATAGTTTACAATTTCTATTGCACTGTTCATAGTGCATATGTACATGCTAACTTCAGCAGAGAAGGAGAGGTGTCCCCAGTCTAAAAGGCAATACACAGGAATGCATTAAAATACCTGAATTTGGGATCACCCCATTGTTTCCCTTCCATAGTTATGTTAAAGGAAGGCAGAGATTTAGAAGATGAGAAGCATAGATTAAACAGTAGCTATGAATTAGTTCACCTACTCTTTTCCAGTTAATATGAGTGTCTTTTTCACATTAATACCAGTTCAGAAACATGGTAAACACAGTTCAGTTCTCCATACAGTTTACTGGAATAATTCATAATTTTAAGGAACCCAGGATTGGATTATGTGAGTTGCTATACACCAACTAAGACCACAGGATTACATCAGAGAATGTGTAATTGAACTAGGGCTACATTTTCCAGCTTGTGGGGTCATAATTTCGAGTAGGTGGCCAAAATGAGAGCTGGAATTTGTTAACATTAGTCTTGTGATCTTTTTTTAAATGTCAAGTCAAACTTGCCTTCCTTGGGGGAATAAGAAACTCATCTTTTTAGAAAGTCATCTAGCTTTGCTTAATGATTTGGAATGATGGAGAAGTAACTGATTTGTCTTGTCATTTGCTTCTTCAGCATTACTCCAATAGGCATCACTCTGAGACAGCGACTTAGGCAAAAAGCCTAAAACCTGCTAACGCATTGGAGGAAGAATACACAGAGAAATCCCTTCCCTCATAACCTCAGAGGTCTTATCTTGGAAATAAAACTTCTTGACTTGCAAAATTTGGTATCTCTTTCCCATTTTTCCACACAGAAATCACTTTCTTGGCCCTGATGGTTAGACTCCAGTGTGCTTTTATCCCATATTTTTAACATTCAGTCCTTGGCTCACTTCCATAGTTTCGCTGATGACTCTCCTACACTTTCTCCTTACAGTACAGCTTGTTGAATTTGAACAAGTCATCACCTCAGTTTCTCAACAAACACCAAAGATGTCATGCTGAAATGCATTTTCCAGGCTTCATATCTGTTTTGTTTTTCTCTGAACTCTGACTTTTTTTCTTTTTATGTCATTTTCTCAAAAGCAGTGATAACAGGATCAGATTAGACAGCCATAACATTTTTCCCAATGTTAGAGAAGGGGAAATACCACCTTCCTACACCTATATGAAAGAAATGTATTAGTGTCCCCACAAGTAACCAGTCCCCCAGGAGTAAGGAGTTAACTGCTAGGAAATAAAGATTAGTTGTTTATCTAGTAAGTTATCCAAGGTCTTCTCAAAGTTATTGCTTTGTAAGACAATCATCTAGTCCATTTGGGCTAGAGGGATGACTATATTTAGCAGCATTTAAATAAATAATTTTATAATTTTCAACACATGTACAAAAAAAAAGCTGATTCAATAAACTCAAAGGGACATGATGGGGACACACACAATGAAATTTCTATCTAAGACTTGTATGACAACTTGACTATATTCCCAAGCAAGCTGCCTGCTCTAAGAGTTCTCAAATGAAGCAGTCCTCTGTACATTGCAGGTAGAGAAGTCTTGCTTTTCTACTCCCATAGATACAGGGAGCTCATATACCATTATAAGAGGAACAAATTGTTCCCAGTGTTTCTGAGAAACAAAATACTTTAGAAAGGAGAAAAGGAAGGAAATACTTTGGCTCTTCATTCTGACTCTGCATAAACATTTTCTTATTTTAATTCAGAGCAGCAGCACACATTTGAATCAAATCTTGGTGTGCCAGTCACCATGGTTGGTCTCTTATTTCAGAATAGTCTTAGGTCAAGCTAAAGTATAGGAAGGACTCCTGTGATGCCTCCAACATGCTCCAGTTGCTAGTGGGCCTTAAATCTGCAATTAGTCCATAGTCAAACTCCTGAAAATAAAGATAGCTTGGGTCTTGGTTCATCAGCAACAGTTTTGCCCTACAAATCTGATCCTATTGAGCAAAACCTCTTGCAATATAATATAGCTATTGTACTCCAGCCAACCTAACAAAAGTATGCATTTGAAAGAATTTCTCGAGCAACATCCTTGCTAGCTTTCATTATCATTGCCTACTCTATGACATTTTTTTCTCCATCAATTCCATTTCCAGCCCCAGGCAGGAATCTTGGTTTTCACAAAGGCAGGTTCCCTGCAGTCTGATCTAACCTTTACAGATATCAGTTTAGAGTCATCAGCTTGGCCTCAATGAGAACAAAGCAGAGGACCTGATAGGACTAGGAGCATTTGGACTCCTAGATGTTGCTCACTGATTTCTGATGCAGTTTCATCCTGCTCCATTGATGCACAACCCACAGATGACTATCAAAGTCTCATGATTTTCAAGGAATCCAAGTCAGCCCACTTTCATTATCTAGTAGTGGACATCTAAAGCTGAGCTAATCCCAGGAGGCTCCTTCTGTAGCCAATTAAGAGAGATGGGCCTCCAAAAATCATTTGAAATCATACATTAGAAACTTATTCAAGAATAGGATTCATTATCCAACAGAGACACCTTTTTTACTATACCAAAAGAAGCCAAGGGTAACTATGTCAGATCTATGTGTTTTGGTTTTACATGCAGATGAATCCTATCTGTGGACTGCTTAGAAAGAAATGGAAAATTTAGATTTTGGAGAAATATGAAATCGAAATTTATATTTTCTAGTGAAACCATTATAAATCTCAGAATAACAAAACAAAAATGCCCACAATGGTGAAAATTTCCTCAAGTGACAGGTCAGGGGGACAATTTGCTGTTCCATGGAAGAATTTAGCTGATATAAAAGTGTTTTCCATAGTCAGAATAATATGCATGCAATATGCAATTATCAGTTAAGAGCTCCACTCCCTAGGCTCCTCACAGAAAAAGCATATTTTGTTCTGCTCCTTAGCATCATTGTCTTAAACTAAGCTTCACCTTGCTGGAGTCATGTCATTTTGATGAGTACTTCTACTTTTTCTCTTTCATTATCTTTCAATAAGGCATTTGTCATTTGTTTTCCTGATGATATAGTATCTGTTTCATGCCCTATAGTTCTTACATTTGCCTGCACTTCTGCTTTACATGGCAATATGAAAACACCTCCATCCCCTTCTTTTTATTCATCTTATGGAGTGAAGAAATGAGGATAATTCGTGTCATCAGACTGGGATTTGTGGATGTCATCACGATTCAATAAGTCTGTCACTTGTTCCCTATTATTCTGCAACACAGTTGGTATATTAATCAAACACTAGTAAAAGTAGAAGAGGATATTTAAATTTTCTGCTTAGAAAAACATCCCTCTGCTTCACTGTCCCAGCCTAGTGATATGCTGTCCATACTGCACTTGGGTATCAGTCCTTTGCAAGCCATGTAAATGCTGTATCTCTCTCTTCCACATACGTCCTTCTTCCTTTATTCTTTTACTTTTGTCCTCCTGTAAGTCATATAGCAGAGTTTGTAAAGCTTTCCATGGCATTTTAAAACCATATCACAGCACTTAGCAAACAACTGCACTTTTGCTAGTTGGTGCTATACATCAGTAAAGCAAGTTGGATAAATGCCTTGTGAAAGTCTATAGTCTTTTGAACCAACTTCTTTTTAGTGCAATTGTTTTTACAAGACTTATTCCAGAAATGGGCCTGAGAATGAAGTTTTATCTTTCAGGGATGTGGAAGAAAGACTTGTAATAGCTCTGAGCCATACATTGAACCTAAATCCTGCTCATATATCTTGCTATTAAAGGCTTAACTGGCACTTAATTTCTATCTCTATCTAGCTCTTCATGTTGGCTCCTTTCTCTTTCCTTTACTTTCTTATGACTTTGAGTTCTTTGTTTCCTTTTGGGACTTCCTTCATAAATTCAACTCTCTTCTTCCTGTTCTCCTCATGATATTACCACGTAAGAAGTGCATTTTTTTCTTATAAGCACTTTATTTAGACCATAGAACATAAAAATCTTCTCATTTCATTGTTTCAGGAGGTTTTAATTAATTGTGATTAATCAAATGAGTTTCTATGTTTGGATAAGATGTTTTTAAAATTATTTTTTCTGTCTCTTCTGGTGTTGTTCCTAGTTGGCATTTTTTTCCAAGAATTAACTGGTTCTGAGACAGGTTTTCTTGGTCATACATCCAGCGACTCTCTTTAACAGTTGTACCAACTTAGGTGCAGCATCCTGTATTCTGCATTTTGCATTCTGCTGCATTCTTGCATTTTTTGCAAAGCCCTATAACAAAGACAACTAGGCCCTTTTCTTGTGCTGATGATCAAACTAGGAATTAATACTAAAAGCTAATCCCTGCCCAAAGAGTAAATCAACACTTTTTTTTTGTTTATGGTGGCTTTGGTATTTTTTTTTTTTTTTAAAGAGCGGGAGGAACACACGGTGCTCCCTGATTTGTGCAGTTCCCAGACATTTGGATGCCTTCCAGCCACCCCGATGGCAGAGTGGGCTGGCAACAGACTTAATGCCAATGCCATAGGCACACTTGAATGCACAGCCTCCCCTGTGCTATAAGGAGAGCCCTGTGGGGTAACCAGGTCTGCCCTTTCACCAGAAATCTGTCTTGAGGTGCTCCTGAAGGATCACAGAACTGTATTTAAAGACATTTTGGATTAAATGTGTGGGATATTTGTCACTGTCAGCTTTTGAAGATTATTGTCCCTGAGCTGAAAGGTTTTGGCAAGCTGCATGCTCAGTGTTAAACTCTGACTCTGAGTGACCAATAATGAACTATTTGCTGTCAGCAAAGATTATTTTATAACTGTAATAATAGTTACATGCTTACTATTAAGTATTTCTAAATGGAACTTGCACATACAGAACAAAGTCAGTTTTGTGACATCTCTAAACTCTGGTCCAGTTTCATTAACTTTTATTTTCCTCACCTGTTTCCATTCTCATTACTGTCAGCCTGGGGACAGGCATTTTTAAAACATTCATTTTAATTACAGCACAATAAGAATACAGTCCCTTGTGATATTTACCAGTGGAATGCTCAGGAAAATTTTAATATATTGAAAATAAATCCTGTTTATAGCATACTGTTTTCCCAACTGTAGAAGATTTTAACTGTTCATATATCATGCATTTACCACCTTTTTAACATTTAAATGGAGCCTAGAATTTATACCCTTTGATGACTCACCAGTCCCTGCTGCTCTGATGTAATCATCATTCAATAAGAAGTGGAAGTCCTGAGTGAACACAATTAATGCTGTAGAGCTGACTGGGGTGGCAGAGCTCAGCAAAGTGGATTAAAAAATTCCAGCATGATCTCTTCCTAGCAATAGACATGATCACTCCAGAACAAGCTGTATCTGATCCATGTATATGGAAGGCCATGTAACAGAGAAAGTGAGACCGCTGAATGCTCACTACAGAAGCTCATTGCAAAAGTTTATGGTAGACTTTTACTGATCCCTTAATGCTTGAGAAATGCAACCTTTGTTGAATTACTAATTAACCATTTGCTGGGAGCTTGGGGAAATGGAACAAAATATTTGAAAAACCTATATGAGTAGGCTTTAGCACAGAGCCAAAGGCACAGGGCCTTTGACAAGCTAACTTTACCATATTATAGTAGGGAAATACTTCATAGATCCATTAGCAAGGACGTGTCCAAAGAAAAGACTAACTCATCAGTACTGGGAGCTATTAGCACGTAGTACTACTGGCCTTTTTCTCTGACATGTGGAAAGGTTGAATGTAATGGCCAGATGCTTGGCCTCACAGCTCTGCAGTTGCTGCCTTTTTGCAATTAAACACAGTGAGCTGATTCTGCCTTCATCTGTGGGCTTTAGCTGTAACTGAGATCAGGCCATGGCTTGGCATGTCATTGACCCTCAAGGGCATCCCCAACATCTCCTTTACTGTTTTACATGACCACACTGTTTTTGGCACCCACACTGGATGCACAGTTGGTGTATTTAGGAGGTGCAAGCATGTGTGGTAGCAATAGGCTGTAGCTTGCTGAAAGGATTCCCAGGATTAAGTCTGTTGTCAGCCCAATCTGGCATAGGGGCTGTCTGCAAATCCTCCCAAACTGCCTGGAGCCAGCTGTGTGGCTCCTTCACATGCACGAAACTAAGCTGCTCAGAGTTGCTCGCGCTGAGATATGTAACTCGTGTGGTTTAAGGGACCGAATTTCACCAAGGTTATACTGATCTACCCCTGTTTATGATCTGACCATATGTATTTACTTAAAATGCTGTCACATTCAAGGTATCTTAAATACCCGTGTAGTCTGTACTGCCTTTAGGTTGAAATAATGTATCAAGTAACACAAACCTCAGTACTGGTACTAGGTATTTATGGGTGGTGGTGTCCCCTTCACATGGATACCTGGCAAACAACAGCTGTATGAAGCAAAGTGGCTCAGGGATGAAAATGTTTTTAGTAACAATAAAATCATAGCACATCATTTTCTCAAAGCCTAACCCTGCCTAGCTGCATTCTAGTTGGGATGTGAATGAAAGCCCAGCAATGACAGAGACAGCTCTGCAGGCTATAGAAAGGGAAGAAACAGGAAGATACTGGTTAGCTATAGTCATAACTCCCTCCTGGCAATTCCTCTCCAGAGTTATTGAGTGGTGCTCCTCCAGCTCTAATACAATCACAGAATCATAGATTTAATTTGCTGTATATATGTATATGAGCAGGTGTCATTCCGTTCATATACTGTATTCCATTTTCCCCTATCCTTTGCCTTGCCTGTTTAAACATAGCCTTGCTGGATCAGGGGCTCTCAGTGAACAGCAGTGCCCAATCTCAGTTGGCCTTTCAACAACCCTTAAGCTTAAACTGCCACAAATATCAACAAACGATTTGAGTTAATAGATATCAGTTAGTACCAAGGCCTACATTTTAAACTCTCATCCCTTTATTTGCCTGAAAGACCATTTGTGATAACAGACAGCTTGAACTGTGGAGTATTGTAACCTGCAAAACCCTTGTGTTTATTTGTGAAAGTAATTTTTTTAGGACTCCATATATGGTTGCAACTATGCGAATACACTGCAAGTAAATCACTTTTCTTGATGCTTAGGCTGTAATAGTTGGGATTCACATAATCAAAAAAATTAGGAACATTGTGGTGAACATTTATATTCTTTTCATGGACAGCAAAGACAGACAGACATCCTCAGAGGCTGATTCATTGTAGGTTTCAAAGATCCCCTAGAAGATGGCTCCACAGATCTGCACTCCAGGCAGTTCAGAGAACTGAATCCTTCCCTCAGTAAAAGCACTCCTTAGAACAGAAGATAAACTGTTCCTTCAGGAACAATTTGTGTTCGCTTCTCCTCTCCACAAGCAAACTACAAACCTAGTACGTGGTCTACTTGTATCACCTCTGTATCTGTATTCCACTTTCCTTTGCAGTTTATTCTGTCTCACATCATTAGAAGACTGCTGTAAAGATTACTGTTCCCTATGTTAAAGTTAAAATAGAACAGTAAGAAAAATATCCTCTATGAATCATAGATTTTGCTAACACAGTAGCATTTGTTTTCAGTACTTGTTCATGAGCCCACAGACCCACTCCCAAGTCTTAAAAGTTGTCCTTTCTGTGGGTTTTGTGACATCTCAGAGCTAACCTGAAGGAGACCCAAGTTCTGGTTATCCTACTTGAAGTCAAAAGAAGGTGCAACTTATAAGACAATAATTGCATTGAATCTGTTTATTAAATTATTTTATCTTTATGTCTGTGATTCTCTCTTATCAGTTTAACCTATTTCAGTTAAATTATTTTCTACTGCCTTCTGCTGGAGACATTTATCAGGGTGCAAAGAGCAAGCACTGCATTTTCCCAGATTAAACAGAGTAAGCAGAGTGAATCACTGCTTCACACAGACTTTTTTTTGAAGGAGAGCCAAGAGAGACATTGATTTAAAGAGTAAAGTAATCAGCACTTTGAGTTTTGATTTCACATACAGAAAAAATAAAAGTTCAAGAGAACAGAGAATTCATCAGAGTTGATCAAGTGTAACAAGGTACAGTAGAACTTTTGAAAAGCCACATAAAATGAAGGTTAATCAAACAAATCCAAGCCCATCGAACTAAATCATTTCTTCCCTCTGGAAGAAATTAAAAAAAAAAAAAAAAAAAAATTGGGTTTTGGAGTTTTTTTGGTTGGTTTGGTTTTGTGGCCTGAAGGTTTGGGGTTTTTTGGGTTGTTTTTTTTGTTTGTTTTTTTTTTTTCTCCCTCCCTTTGATTATTTGTTTGTATTACATTTTATTCAGGTTAAAAAGAAATAGGGCAAAAACAGACTTGCAGTTGCAAAGTTTACACTTAACTTCCGCCAAAAGGTCCATATTAGTTCATTGTAGCAAGTCTCTTTGATTTATTTAAATATGGTTGGAGCAGGCATGTGAATAAAGACCTGTCGGCCAATTTCTAGGACTGAAGGCTCTGGTGTCTGATGTGCTAGCAATTGCTGACCTTTGAGATGTGCTAAAACAGCACAACATCTGTTTACCAGGCTCTCCATGAAGACAGAGGAAACATTTCAGTTGTGTAGATCAACCAAAAAAATACAAATTAAGCATGCTAACAAATTTTTTGCACCTTACTTTGGAAAAAAGAAAAGGAAAAAGAGAGAGAGTGTCAATAGCAAAGGAGTCTCTCAACAAAAACAGAGCAAGACTGAAATAGTATAGGGTGGTAGACATCAAGGAGGAAATAGTAGATTCTCAAGGTGAAAAATGTTTTTTTTTTTCTGGGTTGTATTGATCAAATTCAATTAAACCAACTAGAAAACTTTTGGCTGTAACTAAGAAGTTGCTTATGAAGAGTAGACCTGCCTGTTCTTCTCTTGGCTGCTGGGCCATGGTATTACTCAAAGCTTTGAAGTCAGTTAGACAAAAGCTTTGGTGTCAGAGCTATGCCAAGATTGCCTTTGTTACTTTCTTCCTTTCATAACTTTATTTTTGCCTTTGTAATCTAAGACTTAATTTTTTCCTATGATTCTATGATTCCCTGGTGGAGTAAATATGGAAGGTGGCTACTAAAAACTTATCTACTGTGAGGATGAAATTTTACAATAATGAGATACCCTACTTCTCCAGCAGCCACCAGTCATGTACCATGGCTTGTGAAAACACCCTACTCCAGACCAAAGTATCTGAGACAACGAACACCAGCACAGAAACTCTGCCACCCCCACAGATTAGCTAAATAACCACCAATGTGCCAGAGAGGAGGCAAAAGTGCAAAATTCTCACTTCTGGTAGTAACATACATTCTTACTTATTTTTGGGAAACAGACAGATGACTAGTTCAGATGGGAATAGGGAAATACATATATTTTATTCTTTTAGTAAAGCAGTAAGTTACTAAATATCAACAAAGCAGAAAACTTGGACCGTTGGCTGTAGATGTATCAACTTATGAGATTGTTAAACTGCTGTTCTCAAAGCAGGATACTAAATAAATCCTCTGAGATACAGTGACTATCCAAAAGATTGAAGAGAAAAGACAGGAAATAAATTTTTCAGGATAATGTGCTGAAAATGTAACTATGGGCCTGTCAATTTAATGCTTACCCAGGGCAAAATCTCAGGAAAGCAAAAGAGGATGTGCTCAATAAAGAATTAAGGGTGAACAGCATCATTAATACCAGACAACATGGTTTAATGAAAGAAAAAACTTTAAATGTATAGAAGTTGCATTTGCAGTGGAATTCCTAGTCTGACAAAATGGGCATTTGTTAAAAGAGCAGAGTTATATAAGGCCGTATGACTTTCTCATTTAAAAATAAAGAACTAATCAAACTTCAAAGTCTAGATAAGCAAATTGAGAATTTGCTAGAGAGACTTTAAAGGAGAATACTAAATGGGAATCATCTTTCAAAAATAACATTTCTGCTAGGGTTTTCTTACCCAAATGTAGTTCAGGGGAGTTCACAGATTGGGAGGGAAGGAAAAAGAAATTGGTGGTAAAGACTGTGGTTGTCACTAACTGAATGAAAGATAAAGATAGCTCCTAGAGAGAGGTCCAGGCAGCAGGAAAAGCTAGGCTTGCCTTCTTTTAATTAAAGAGCTAAGTGCAAAGATCAAACAGCTAGGAACAGGGAATGTGGGCTCAAAGTGAAATTAAAAAAAAAAAAATGAATTAAAGTTGGCAAGAAATAAACCCACTCTTTTTTAATGAGAGCAGACCAGAGAGAGATCAGATAAGATTGCTAGAACAGTTTGAAATTTAGAAAGTCTTTAATGAGAGACTGAAGAAACTCAGGTGAATTTTCTCTCATCTTCAAGATTAGATTTCTACCCAGCCACAGTCACAGCAAAAGCTCCCACCCCTACTAACAGTGTCAGCATCTGATGAGTGCCTGCCCACGACTGCTGGAGCATCTAGACCTGCTCAGAGCAGGGTCACCTACAGCAGATTGCTCAGGACTGCCCAGTTTGGGTTTGAGTATCTCCAAGGATGGGGATTCCTCTCTGGGCAACTGT
>VXAY01004719.1:2025640-2044057 GCA_013399855.1 Oxyruncus cristatus | reverse complement strand
TTTGGGAAAAAAAAAAAAAAAAAAAAAAGGCTTGTGTTTGAATAGAATTTTCTGTATTTTAACTCATGGCCATTGCCACTTGTCCTATTGTTGGGCACCTGACTCCATCTCCTTTGCTCTCCCTCTTTCCAATACTTCCTCACATGTATGAAATCCCTCTTAGCCTTACATTCTCCAGGCTGAACATTCACAGCTCTCTCAGTCTGGTCTCATATCAAAGATGCTCCAGTATGTCTGTATCATTTCCATACTGGGGAGCCAAGCATTGGACCCAGCACTCCTGATGTGCCTCACCTGTGCTGAGTAGAGCAGAACTATCACATCCCTTGACCCATTGGCAATGCTCTTCCTGATACAGCCCCACGCCAAGACAGAAAAGGATGGGATAAATAGGGGACATAGAGAGGAGTCAGGAAAACACATCAGTCTCTCAGAAAGGAAAGAGAAATGATTGCAAAAGAATAAAGGTTATATTAAAGCAGCAAATTGCAATAGTCATTTTTCCATCTGTTCTTCCATAGGATATAGCAGAAAAAGAGTCTGTGGAAGGAGTCAGGAGTCATGGTACAGGCCACAGCAGCAACATCCTGCTCTTGGACTAGATAAATCTATGTGCCTTCTCATTTCACATGAATTTCTATTCTTCTGCATAAAACAGAAGAGTCACCACGGCCTGGATGCTGAGAACTACCCTAAAGAGCCTAAAGGTTAAAATATTCTCTGAGTCAGGAGACAAGGATTTGGATTTCTTGAACTGAACGTGGATGAGTACCATAACATGTAAGCTATGGATTAGCTTCCTTTCTAGCAGCTAATAATATTCTGACTTAGTGTCTGGGTAGTGGGGCACGTACCAAAAGGAAGATACACAAAATCCTATTGCAGCTGAACAAGAACTGCAAATTGAATGAAGCAGTTCAAATATGCTCATTAATAAAGAGTCCCACAAACAGAAATCTCTGTAATTTACCAAGTAAACACTTAAGAAAATTCAATAACAGTTATCTGAAAATTCACAAGCTTGAAGTCTGAGTCGGGCAGATATTTTTAAAAGCAGGGATAGGTAAACCATTGGAACAACTTTTAGGTATGTAACAGAGAATTAGTCTTGTAAGTCCTTAAACTAATTTTACATTTCTTCATAGGAAGGTCGTTTCTGATTTACGAAGACCATAAAGGCTAAATGTAGAACTCTTGCTGTCTAGTTATACTGGAATTCAGAATAGCTGATTGTAATAGTTTAGTCAGTTTCTTAAAATGAATTTGACTCAGCAATGGAAAAGCAAGGTGGTTTCCTTTTGCAGCTTCCAGATCTATACCACTCCCTTTTGCAAGGTTTGTTTCTGAAATAAGAAGGAGATTATCAGTGCAAATTATATTGAGACAACAAAAATAATAATAATAAAAAAGAGACCTTCCATTTACTGTTATATAGTAATGAAAAATCAGTTTTTATGCCACAGCATAAAAACATTGAGTTCAGTTGGTGTAACTTGTAACTAGAGGAACCTGTTTGAATTTGAAAATCTTTATCAAAGTTTTACTCTAACAGATAGATAGAAAACATGCCCAGCTATCAGTTCCTAACTCTTGACAAATAAAGCCATTTTGCCAGTCTATAGCCAGTTCATTTCATTATAACCCCTTGAAAGGGATGTCATAACATCCCTTTGCTCTCAAAGTTTGGGCAGGATACGTGTGTGGGGATGTGGTAATTCTGAGACACCGGAAGCTTTCCTGCAGAATAAGAACAACATTTTCCAGACATCCTGCTAACATCCATTTGTGGATGGATGTAACTTCTTATCATGTTCATTTCAGGCCATGGTTGTCAAAGACACTTCCTGAGCTACTGTTAATATAAATTTGTTTGTTCCGTTCAGAAAGACAGGAGAGGAAAAATTCAGATATTCCGCCATTAAAAAGGGCTGGAATAGTTAATGTCTCAAATAGTTTGTGGACGGCATTCCAAATATGAGATTGAAATGGTGGATAAGGGGAAGCACTTTGAAGACTTTGATCAGGTTTCATCTTTGAAGAAAGGTGAAAGAAAGAAAACAAGCTTAATGGAAGATATTACCCATGGTGACTTGCTATCACTGTTCCTGAATGTGAAAGTAGCAGGTTAATAAAAAGTTCTTCTTTTTCTTTGGATATAGAAACAGAGCAACACAACCAGAGAGAATTTCAGCTTGTTGGGGACAATGATGACTTCCCCTTTCACTGAGCCTTTGTCAGCAGGTTCTAGGATATCATACATCAAGTGCGGAGAAGCTGCAGGTTCACTACTTCAGAAAGACTACCTGCAAGTCTTATTCTCATTAGTGTACAATACAAGGATCTGACTCAGCAAAGACATTTCCTTTAAAATATTATGTGTATGCATGTATATGTAGCCAACTCTGCAGATGTCCGGATATCTATCAAAAAAGGCTGGGTGAAGGAGTTCTTGGAGGGAGACATACATTTAATTTCCAAAGCAAAAGCCCAATGGCACAGTCGAATACTGCTTGAAATACATGGCCACTATGTAGGTATGAAAAAGTCTTCCCAGGAATTTTCCCAGCATTAGATACCTAAAAAAAGGCTAAATCACAGAACATTGCCAAGATCTCAAGCATTTCTTATGAACATCAGCTAGCTAGTAGCATGAGAGATATGAGTAATTCTTTGAGGCAAACAGAGCCAAGGGCAACTACAGAGTGTCCCAGAGGGAAAAGCAAAGATTGCAACATCAATGGTTCAAAAGAAAACTTCAGGTGATTCATTATGAAGTCTCCATATTGCTAGGGTGATGGAAAAGCATCATGGTATGCCTGCACACTGAACAAAACTGCTCCAGAAACCTTTAACTTGGCCTAAGACATACTTGTAAATGCCACAGATACTTTTTCTTCTCTGCATGGTTTATGTAAAGTGTATTGTAGACCCTGCTTTCACATAAGAAATATCTTGGTTCTGCATTTGACTTTTCGAAAGTATTAAAATGTTGCCAACTTTCTCAGGGAATCAGGGAGACTCAAATTAAATTCCATTAGACTAGAAGGACAAAGAAAAGCAAGAAACTAAAGTTAAACTAGGATAGTTTTGCCCACACGTGTAACAGAATTTACCAAGGTAAAACAGGCAAAGCGAAAAAATAGTATATCATACCACAGAAGTGGTGGCATGATCAAATAAACTTCCCTGTTATTTCAAGCTTTATTTCTTCCATGAGCTGTGTTTTTCTAAGAATATATTTAAAAATCTTGTCTACAATGCACACATTTCCTCTTCAGTGTCTATTGTTGAATATAGCAGCAAAACAATTTCACAAAATTGCCTTCCCAAAAGAAAACCCTCTACCTTCTTCTTCAGTTCCTCTCCAAGTTGTTTTTGACTGGGTATAGAGCAGCAAGTATACACAGATATTACTGCAGTTTCTGCAGCCACTAACGTTTCCTTTTTCTGAGATCCCAAAGACTGGGATAATTACATTCTGCATGAGGCAAAACAATTCATGAAAAAAAAAGGACACATATTCTTATTAAAAATTAAATAGACTTTCATAATCAGCTGTTTCAAATATGCATGAATAATGACAGCTAGAAACCAGTCTCTGCAGATTGCTCATGAAGTGGGTGTGCAGCTGAAGTCAGTGTAAGAAAAAAATCACAATGATAAAGAGGTGATTTCTTGGAGCTTTTACGAAGTCGTTTTTCCTAGGCCAGATAAAAGCGAATATTTCTCCAATACCCTGTAACAAGAGGGAGAAAACAGAATTAAAAATTATCTTTTACAGCAAAAACAAAAATCAAAGTCAGTTCTCAGGGATTAAGTCCATTGGAAAATAATGTCTTCCTTTTCTTCCAACAGGTATTAACATTTAATTATGTAAAGCCTTCATGAAGGGATTTCTATCTTTTTGTAAATTTAATTCACAAAATGTCCTAATTATCTGCAAACAATTTGAACAATATATTAATGTAACAAGCTGAAATGTGTTTTCTGAACAACAGTAAAACAAGGCTTAAAAAAGTACACCTACCCATAATTCTTGTACACCTCATATGTGGCCATATTATTTGGTATTGTAGATATTGGGAAAAACAACAAAGAATACAATGTGTTGAACTCCT
This sequence comes from Oxyruncus cristatus, assembly GCA_013399855.1. Classification (NCBI taxonomy): domain Eukaryota; kingdom Metazoa; phylum Chordata; class Aves; order Passeriformes; family Cotingidae; genus Oxyruncus; species Oxyruncus cristatus. The sequence goes on along the minus strand of VXAY01004719.1, from coordinate 2,039,939 downwards.
TTAGCTGTCCACAGCTCATAAAACCTAATAGAACTGTGGGATGCAAAAAATGGCCGTTTATTCCCCTGTGGGGAACTGCCTTCATCTACTCATTGTCATTTCGTTAGTGAATTTAATTTTAAAAACAATTACAATTTTACAAATTGAAAAGACAACTCATGGGAGGCCAACAATATTATTTAGATACCATCTTCAGAATACAACCCTGCTGCAAAATACTAATGTAACTGTTGGAGCACTAAATGAGGAAGACAATCACAGAAGAATATTTAGATTTGTGGGGGACGGGTTAGAAGCAAGAGACTTTTGAAAGTTTGATTATTTTAAATTCCTTTTTATGAAATGCTAGCTCTCAAAAAACCCCCCCAAAAAAGTCAAAGCCATCTCCTAAGGCAAGAACAATCTATGCTGGGACCTGAACTTGTTTTAAAAGTCTCCAAGTTTAGAAGTAAAGGCTCTGCAGAAATCTTTATATCGAAACTGGGAATTAAAGTAGAGAACCCCTTTCAGAAAAGAACAGGTGCAGTGAGCCCTATGAAAAGGACATTTGAAAACAGAGGGCCTGACTTCTCTGGCTCATTAACAGTGTTTACTGACAGCCCCCACTGATATGAATCTCCCTTTTTGCTCATGAGAAATAGCACGAAGAACACAGCCCATGACAGTCATTCTCTTTCCCTTAAGACCACTGGAAGTTTACAGTCACTTCCTGCAGTTCCAGCCGCATTCTTCAACTGTCCACGTTTATCTATGTACAGTACATGATGCAGAGAACACGGCTGTATTGAGGTTTTAGCCTAAATACCAAGGCACTCCCAGAAGATGCCTTCTGTGACATCAGCAATTCCTCTGACCTGAAATATACATTCTATGGTTCTTTACAAAAAAACGTGTTTCAGATTAGATATGAGCCATTGCATGGCCCCAAACACAGAGTTAGAAAACATTTCATAGAATCATAGAATCAGACGGGTTGGAAAGGACCTCGGAGATCATCAAGTCCAACCCTTGATCCAACCCCACTGTGGTTACTAGATTATGGAACATTTATTTTAAGCTCCCCTCTCATTGCTTCAAAATTGTTACCTAAGCTGTCAAAACGAAATGTCAAATACGAAGCTAAATTAATACCAGCATTGGTACTAAAAAGAACAAACACATTCATTATTCTTACCTTTCTCCTCCTTCATTCCAAGTAATTTGACTTATGGATAAAAGAAAAAATGCATTACTACAGTACACTGTACAGTACAATCACACATTTATGCAAGGAATTATGGTTATACAGTCGAGTTGAACTTTGTTGATTATTTGAAGACCTTTCTAGCCTTTAGAAACTCCACTTAAAATAACAAGTAAACTGTTCTGCAAGATTCCAGTTCTAGCATGAAATATGTCTTTGATTTGAACTCAATATGAATAGCAGAATGTATCAACTCAGGAGAAAAACATATCTTGGTTTTGCTGGGGAAAAAATAACAATCTAGGAGTATTTCAAATATCTTCAGAAACCTCAGTCCTTTCTTGACCTCACACAATTTGAAAGAGTGAGAAGTTTCTTCTGTTCCTTCCCAGGCTGCTACTATTCTCTTTTAGGATGAGATTTTCAAAGGAAAGAAAGATTGAGCTCAAAGTCAAGGCAGGCAGAACACATCTGCATATGATATTTGACAGCCTTGCCAGAAGTAAGTCATTAAACTGAGATACAGTGTGCCTGGACCTACTCATCTGACGTCCCTGTATTGATGCTGATACTTCTGCTAAGTAGTTTCTGTATTTTCTGCCATCTTTCTGCCAGGAAAGACGAGCGTATTACTTTCAAGAAAAAGAAAAATACAAACTAACAAGAAAACAACAAGTTTTAGGAAAAAAAATAATAATCTTTTAAACTCAGATTGTACACAGACTAACCAAGTTAAAGCTAAATTAGTGAATCACATTCTTCATTAAAACAAATGTAAGCACCGTGGATTGCATTCTGGAACCTTCTTGTATAAACATTCTATTCTCAGTATTTCCATATTAAGTAAAACCTTTTTCTTTCAGTGCAACTTGATCGTTCTGAAAGTTCATTAAAGACTGATTGTTTATGGAAACCTGTGACATGTATGCTGGCCTTGTGACTTCAGGGGCCTTTGAGCTATTGTTCTTTTCACTGTGCAACAGTAAACTTCATGACATACTTCCTCTTCAACTGGTAGCAAATAGCAAATCAAGTGCTGGTTAAGACTCCAAAAAGACTTTCCCATGGGTCATGCTACAAGAACTAAACCAAGTGCAAACCCACAAACCACATTTATTTAAAATAGTTTTATCCATAAATCATGTTTTCTCAAAACAGATTTATCCAACATCTATTGACTTCCTGTTCTGCACATGGGAAAGGAAGTGAATGGGGTTTCCTGTCCCACTGCACCTGTGTTTTCAGGGCATAGTTGCTTCCCACAGCAAATATCTAGAATTATGCACCCACTGAAAGAGCAGAGTCAGCATCCAGGGGAGTGTTTCTCATTCTTATGCATGACACCGGGTGTAATGGAGACATGAAAAGCGAAGATGTAATATGTCATCTTGCTTTCTAGATTCCGGGTTTACTACAGCTCAGAGAGTTTCAGCAAGACGTATAGTATTTCCCTAAAGAAGAGTAGACCTATAAATTCATATGTTCACCATGTGACCTCTTCCCATTAACAGAGGAGATGAAAGGGTACTTGACAGTGCTCCATTTCCATGCAAAAAATAAACAAGGGCTCTGTTGCAGGCTTGCCACGTATTAGCACTTGGCCTCTGCAAAGCTCTCTGAACTTTATTATGGGCAAATGTCATGAGGATTGAATATCAAAATGTTTTAAAGTTATTCTTCTGTAACAATAGAAGTGTTTTACTATTTAAATAAAACTCTTAATTTGTGCCATTACAGTAAACAGATACTGACTCAGTTATAAGTTCCAGCTGAGTAACAATTAAGTTAGAAAGAAGTTCTTTACTGTGAGGATGGAGAGGTACAGGAACCCAGAGGCACAGGTTGCCCAGAGAAGTGGATGACCCATCCCTGGCAATGTTCCAGGCCAGGTTGGATGGGGCTTTGACCAATGTGGTCTAGGGAGATGTCCCTGCCTATGGCAGGGGTGGGTGGAATTAGGTAATCTTTAAGGTCCGTTCCAACCCAAACCATTCTATGATTTTATGATTCTATGATTCTATGATATGCTCTTATTTATTAAACTTTGATGTTGAAGGGACAGTCATTCTTTTTTTACCCTCCTATCCTGAGAGGTTTATCCTTGTGTCAGAGGCAATGGCAGTGGAAAGGACATCAAAACTTTCTCAATAGCATGCAACAAGACTCAGAGTTCTCTCAAGGTTGCAGTAGCTCACAGATAGAAGTAGAACTTCATTAAGTTGTTTTCCCATTAAAAATAGGAAACCACATAATCCTGGCATTTATAATCAAAAAGGCAGAAAAGATTACTTTCATGAACATCCTTCTTGAAATAAGTTTATAAATATTCCTAATAAAACGCAAAATGTCCTTAGGGCAATCGAGTTAATGAAAACTCATTTCCTATTGATTAGGGGACAATTAGGCAATGTAACTGGTCTCCTCAGTCATTCTGAGACATACACTATATATTAATCTTCCTCGTCTTTTCTCCATGTCTCTTGTGATATCCATGTCCCCAGGAAACCAGGGCTGCTCAGGAGCTGTGCCTGCACTGACCAGCCAGAGGGCTCCAGCCAAAGGAGTGCCCAGGTCCTTCCCACCACCTCTCAGGGTGGAGCACTGTTTTGGGGTCTCTCCTATGCCGGTCATTGCTTTTCACAAACACACAGAAATTTAATTATCTTTGAGACTTACAATCCCTTTCAAATTTGGCTAAGATTGGCCATCAGCTTGAAAACCTTATTACACGCAGACAGACAGCATTATCATACAAACTTCATTTCCTTAGGAAACCAGGCTAATAGAAATAACAGTGTAAAATACAGCAGGTACACCAACAACAGAGCAAAATGTTCAGTTTCTGTTAAGTGTGAAGCTGTTGTGACTTTAAAGAGTTCAAACAGGAAAAAAAAAAAAGGGGAAAAGAGAACAAATATTTTTTCTTCGGTGTCACGGCACAGACAGAGAAGGCTCTGAAATTACCTGCAGGTCTCCACTTTGTGAACCTTTCTAATTTCTTTTAATCTTAGTATATAGTCTGACCTGCTTCAGTTAGCCCCCTTGAAATGTAAAATGCCAGGCTGCAGACTACATGATTTGTAAGCCCCACCTGGAGTTCAGTTCTTTTTGTTTAAAATCCCAAGGGAAAGGAGAAGAATCTCAGTATAATGAAAGATGCTGAGGTTGCTGCCTCCAGCCTATCTTTTGAGAGATATTTTTCTTTCTTGTACTTGTTACCAGTACTCATTTTTAATTCCTTTCCTTTATGACATATTCTTTCATCATTTAATCTTTCCCTCCTCTGTTAAGTCTTCAAATTTCACATCATAACATAAAGGAAAAATGGATCTAGCATTACTCAACAGAAGGCAGGCTCCTTAGAAACTGCTAAGTAAACAACAGAGTAGGAAATTAATCACTTCTACACATGGGGTTTTATTGCATTTTTGTTGATGCATTCGTTGAATATATATATATATTTAACACCCTCGCCCCTTCCCCCATGGATTGGTTCATACATCACAGAGGCATCTGTTGTTAAAACTGTGCCTGGGCTGAGTACACTCATTTGGTGGTAGCAACACCTGTCCTGTGAAAGAGGACGTGCACCTGGCAACAGGTAAAACCCTGCTGCTACCTCTGCAGACAATGGTAAGGTTTCCAGTGGTGATGGCAGGTCCTCTGATGGAGATGCTTGAGTTTAGATATTGGAGATCTCAGCTGTGTCACACATTTCCTTTTGCGTTTATCAAGAAACAGTATACAAATGGGGAAAAAAGACACAAAGGGCCCTTGTTGATTTTGTTAACCAGGCACCATTCAGCAAACTTTACCTTTTGCTCTTTACTGGGTATCAGTTGCCTATGTTCTACCAAATGTCTAATTCTGCTATCTGTAGACATGCTGTTCTTCAGATGACTCAGGCCTGCCATACACAGCACTGTCTTACTCACACCCTTTAACTAGCCTGGACATCTGTAGTTTGGCTTCCAGCAACTTCTGGACTGCCTGGCGCATGATCCAGATCCTACCAGTAAAGCTTCTTACAGCCTGGTTTGCCAGGCATCTACTCACAGAACTTATGGAAGGTTGAACTGGCAGGTCCTGTCACCTCTCACAAGATCAAGAGGACCAGTCCGAGGCTCCTGAGCTCTCTGCTGTGGCCCAGGGCTTGCCCAAAGCTTGTAGTGATGAAGACACTTCCAGCACATGGAAAACTCCAGCAGTAACAATATCTGCTTTTAACCAAGCCTTGACTTTGTAGACGCTTGAACCCAAGTCTTCCTGGCATTCATTGGCCAACATATGCATCCTCACCACATAGTACAACAAATCCAATTCAAGCTTTTACAGTTTATCAGCTAAACCCCTTCCTCTACACTGGCAAATTCATTAAATTCTCTTAGACTCTCATCATCTGGCTGCTCAGTCTTCCTAACTCTTCCATTTCTGCAGTACGGTCCTTTCATTCATGGAACTTCAACCTAACAGGAATTTCCATGATGGGAATACACATAATTTTATTTTTTTTGTTTATACTGAAGAGTGCAATTCTAAACAACAGTCATATTAATGCCTCATTAGGACAGTTGAAAAATGAATGGATGTTTAATTAATGGATGTTTAGACTACAGTCAAGATCACTCTTCTTCAAGGAATCCTTAAAAATACCAATTTTAAATCAGTTGCTGTTGGCCTTCTTTGTCATAATTTTATATGGGTAAAAAATGAACAGCTATACATAGGAATAACTATATATATATATATATACATATATGGTTTTTTTCCACTCCAATTTCAGTATCATATTAAAATATTCACAGCATATCCAAACATCTTTCATTTAAAGATTTTCAAAAAATTCATAACAATTTCACTATCCTTGTTCTGAACTTAAGGAAGTACTTTGGAGGTGGTTCCTTGCAGTGAGTACCTTGCATGCAAAGTCACTGAATTCTACAAGAGCAGCTGTTTCTCCCTTCTCCCATTTGAACAGCTTATGCTTAAGACAGGATTCCTTCTTAAAAGCTATTGAGGACACCCATTCAGGACAGCCATCAAGGACTGTATCCAGGACTAATTCTGTGAGGCAGGTTAAACACACCCAGACACACCATAGTGTCTGGAGAAAAAGTCAACTCATTACTTCCAAGTTCTGCACCCAAAAACTTACCCTTGTGAAATTAATGAGGTAGTCCAGTATAGCCAGGTTGGTAGCTGTCATTAGGTTGTGTTTTCTTCTGGAGTCGGTCCAGGAAAGCATTATTTACCCTTAAAGTACAGTAAAAAATGAATAATGACTGAAGGTAATTGAGAAATTCACAAACTGTTGAAATTTAACATTCTGTGAGTGGCTTTCCCTTTCCCTCCATTCAGTGCTTGTCTTCCTATATTTTTCAAGCCTGTGCTGAGAATGAGATCGGATGGATTTAATTTTCAGTTCTCTAGGTGCATCCTTGTCCTGTGGTCAGTCTGTTGGGAATAATTCTCCATAGAAAGATGACCTGCACAATGTCACCCACCTTATCAGCGAGGCTACCTATTTTGACAGTTTATCTTAGATAATCACTCAGCCTTTGGCACACAAGGAAAGTTTCTAGAAGTACTGATTTCTTAACACAAATGGAAAAAACAACCTAAGCTTGTAACTAATGGAGACAATTTATGCAGCTGACAACTTTCCCTACCATTCAGCTCTGGAATCAACTCCAGCATTTTCTTGCACTGCTCTATCAACCTGAAAAGCATGGACAAATACAAACACAGTTTTCCTCAATCTGTTTTAAATATTTTCCAATTGGGATTGTTCAGCCTGGAGAAGAGAAGGCTTCGGGGTGACCTTATAGTAGCCTTTCAGTACCTAAAAGGGGCTACAAGAGAGCTGGAGAGGAACTTTTTACAAGGACATGTTGCAATAGGATAAGGGGTAATGGCTGTATACTCAAAGAGGGTAGATTTAGATTGGATATTAGGAAGAAATTCTATACTTTGAGGGTGGTGAGGCATTGAAACAGGTAGTCCAGAGAAGCTGTGTATGCCCTTTCCCTGGAAATGATCAAGGCCGGGTTAAATGGGGCTTGGAGCAACCTGGTATAGCAGAAGGTGTCCCTACCCATGACAGGTAGGTTGGAACTAGATGGTTTTTAAGGTGCCTTTCAACACAAATAAGTCTATGATTCTTCTGAAAACTGTTTCATTTTTTCCCCTATTACTGCTTAGGAATGACATACATGCTTAGACATGACTGTTGTTTTAATGTTTTACAATACTGCTGGTAAGAAAAATATAAAATGCAAGATACTGTGTTATTTCTATCTAGGGACATAAGATGGAGTGAATCTAAAATCCTTCATTAGCTTCTATGGGTAATTATCTCTATTTTAGAGTGAATCTAAAATCCTTCATTAGCTTCTATGGGTAAATGTCTTTGCTAGAGGAAAAAAAAGAAATGAAAGTAGTGTGGAGAGTGGTTGCCTACAGAAGTATTTTTTTAATATTTCCATAATGGTATAAAAAAAGAAAAAAATGGTGGTTTTATTTTTGAGCCTGAGAATTGTTTCCTTTTACCAGCAGAAAACAAAGCTGAGAACAAAATTGTGCTTCAGGATAACAGAAAGTCAGTTTAGTGACTGAAGTGGAAGATGAGAAATCTGAGCACAGAGAGGTCACAGCAGTTAGGCATAGCCTGGGGATGGGAAGAAATGCTACTGCAGAAGGCCTTGCTGCACTACAAGAGCAATATCTATCTGTATGGATATCAAATCTTATGTTTAGCTCTGTCTGTCAACCTTAGTGACAGTCAACCACAATACGTGGCATGGACTAAGTAACCCGCTGTAAAATAAAGTAAAATTCTGTAGATTTTGTATCTATCTTACAGATAGATAGATAGATAGATTAGATAGATAGATAGATAGATAGATAGATAGATAGATAGATAGATAGATAGATAGATAGATAGATAGATAGATAGATAGATAGATAGATAGATAGATAGATAGATAGATAGATAGATAGATAGATAGATAGATAGATAGATAGATAGATAGATAAAAGTGTGTCCCAGCTGAAGCTAGTAGTATTTAGTACTAGTAGTTATCCATGAAACTACTGATAGTTTCTACCCTATCCTGTATCCTATGCTGGTAGGATAAAGAAAGTGAAAGAAGGCACTCTGGGTCATCCTGCATTACAGGGAGCAGTTGTAATGATAGATACTAGCGGCTCATTCAAAAGCAAAGCTAAACCAGAGATGAGGTATGGGTTCCTCATTGCAATCTTCTTCTAAAGCATGAGTGCATGCAATTTCTAGACCATTTCCAGGTGGGAATTCAATTAGAGTGTATCTCCATTTTTGCACTATACCTCCTCTGTTCATTTTGATGTGCTCTTGTCCTGGCTTCCTCTTTCTGTTTTTGTTTAAATTCCATTAATTCAGCCTGGGAATGATAAAAGTGAAAAACAAACAAACTTACTTACTTATGCTTCAAACCCTATTTATTCCACTTTATATTAACCTCAGTTAGAGCCACATGTCATTCTCAGAACGTCTCTCAGTAGCATTTTATTTATGTGACAGCACTATGTCAAAAATTGAGTTCATTTTTCTATTCAGCAGGTGGATGATCTTTGTTTGTGCTTTAAAAAGTGGGAACTTACAGGATTCAGACATTTACAGTCTACATTTCAGGGGGGTATGCCAGACACCAGAACGCTTCCCCTAGCCCCAACCCAGGCGCTTGAGTTTCCCTGTGGGTTCAAGGGGGAAGACATCTAAAGCGATCTAGCAGGAGCAGACACAGCTGTTATGCCTATAGGATAAGAAGGAGACATGCCCTTTGTGCCTCCTGACTCTAAAGAGCACAGTGAAAAGAAGAGATATGGGGTATGTGGTGTGGTGTGTCACCTCCAGCTCCCTGAGGCTCCTACCAGGGTGAGGAGGGCAAATGATCCTTGTTGGTGTGGTGGAAGCATATGCAAGCTCCCAGCATTGCAGCAGACTACCATCCTTATGTAATATTAAGGTATATAAACAGTGTCAAAGGGAATTCTTTGCAAAGGACAGTTTGCTTATGCAATTTTAGCCAGAACTGTGAAGGAAACACAGTTTGTATGACTCTGATCTGCATATTTGCTTGTTTGTCTAGCTCTTGCTCCTTGCAATGCACCCAAGAATTGAAGGTGCAGATTTTTCTGCAGAAAAAATTTGGCTTGCAGGGCAAAGGCAAAGGGGTGGGAACAGACCCATCTTTCATATTTTCCATAGCAACTGTGAGGCAGTAGGAATGGAAACTAAAATAAAATTATTCGGTTAGATAAAAGCTTCAATAGCTGAATGGAAACACAAGTCTTTTTTATTTTTTTTTAAATCAATTTAAGTGGAACATTAAATAATAACTATGCAATACATATATGAAGAAAATCAATAACTAAGAATGTCTTGTGTATCAATATTTGTCTAGCCCTAAAAGAAGAAACAGGATTAAGAAATAAAAAAGCCAACCTTAATTTTCACTGTTTTAAATAACTATTCAACCTGAAAATTAAAACTCAGTATCTGACTTTCCAGTATGCCGACTCCTCTCTTGGAGTAATGTTCTGAAATATATTGTGTGTATATGATGCAGTCTTCAAAATGTACCAAAAATTTCTAAATCAAGTAATACATACTAAAACCTGTTCTGAAGAAAAAAAGGGAACTGACAATGCCTACACATTTTATAGCTTGAGGGTGCCGGGAGGTACACACAAGACAGAATTCACAATTACTTTAATAAATATTAGTTTGAAGTAGAAACGAGCCAACATATAACTGAGGGACAATTACTGGTGCCTTTAAAATATATATAATTTACAGTAGGTTTGTAAGAAGTGCATTACTCTGCTCAATAGGTTGCAGCAACTGTGAAGGCAAGGAGACCTTGGAACCATATAGCAAACAAGTGCAGCCTTAAAAGCAGCCAACACCTTCTTAGTAATTTGTGGAAATTGCAGTAAAGATTCTACAGCTCTACTTAAGTCCCTTAAACAAAACTCATCAATTAGGGGCGTGCTAATTTACATCTGTAGCTGTTTTCTCTTTGGCAGAATCAATGTACAGAATACAACAGCTACCAGCCTTACACCCATCAGGACTGACTTTCAAAAATTTTACTCTTTATAGTCCCTGGGAATAAGCATACACCTGATGGGATAGCAATTAAGAACCTCCCTTTTGCTCTGCCTTTCGTTTCCATTATCACAGTTGTTAGAATAACAAGAAATGAGGACACATCCCCAACACGTAAAGGAAGATATCCATGAGAGGAAAGATATCCAGTCACTTCTCCAGCTCTAGTAGAAACTCACTGCGTGGAATTGTTGTGCTAAGATTCTGCGACTGGGGAAGTAGTTTAACATGAATTTGGATACTAGTAACAGCAGAGGTACAGCAAGAGGCTCAGTATTTGCTCATATGTTTTCAAATTATTTAATAATACGATTTTCAAATGCTGCCATCCCTGCACTTTCAAGTCAGACCTGGAGCCAAGACAGATAACTTGGCACAGTGCCATTGCCTTCTATAGATGAACTTTATGTGGCTATGGTACCCACATCTATACCAGAGGGACTACAGTATTCAGACCCATTTCAGGCGATGGATGACACATATGCAGAAGATGGAGTTCAAAGTTGCAGTTACAGCATGCCTGCTTTTTAGACAATTCAAAACTCCTCATTTAGGTGGTTAGTAAAGGAACAGAGAAGCATACTATAATTAACAGCAAACCTGAACGTTTCCATGTCCCCATTTGAGAAAGCAGGGCACGTGGGCCTCAATTCTTTAGATAGAGACTATGCAGACTGAGATCATCATGGATATCTCAGTAAGATGACTTCTGCTTGAGAAAGAGTAAACTGGTTTCCTTAAGCTATGAAATAAGGTACCATGGTCAAAAACCACCCTGCACGATTGTTCATATGGAGAGGCAAACAGGAGCTCGTTATCCAGATGCAAACAGCCTTGAACCTAGAAGATAATTGTCCTCTCCCTGTCCAAATTTTGCAGCTTGACTCATCTCTCTCACAATATTTGAAAACAGTGACTGAATCACTTTTGCTAAAGAGAAGCTCTGTGCGTAGGCTGCAAGTAATCAGTGTATTTAATTGGTTTCCCAGCATGCAAAAAAGTTACAATATGCAAACTGTTAATGTATAATTACCTTCCTCCGTTGTTCTTGCTTCATTTCCTCTAGTTTTCTGTTTTCATCCTCTCGAAGAGCTTGCTTATAAGCATGGCTTCTTGTCTATTTTTCAGCAGAAAATAAAAATATATTGGTGTGGGAAAAGGGAGGCCAAACTCCAGAACCTTATTCCCAAATTATTATATGGGTAATTAACAAATACAAATGGTTGAATGATTCCAGTTATTTAAGAAACAGATTAGTCTCAAAACTAGAATTTAAACAAGAAGTGTCCTAAAGCCTCTCAGTGATTCACTTTGGCTGAATGTCTACCTACACATCACAACAAAGTATCCACAGCACATGTCCCAGTGACAAGCATAAAGATAATCTGAGCAGTCAGAAAACCCAATTAGGATATATGATAGTGAGATGGGGTATTCTGCAAAGAAAAAAAGTACTGGAAATATTACCAAGATGAAAAAGCAGAACAGAGGTCTGGTAACAGAAGGGAAAATAGGATTATTTGTGGGGGTGAGACAACAGAAACTGAGAGATCAAATCTGCTCTATTTGTGGGGCAGCCAAGACACCTGAAAATCTGAACTACACATCATGAACAATATACTCAGCTGTGCAGTACATTTTCATTATAGTAACTACCCTGGTCCTTCACAAGTTTTATTTGTTAGGAAAAAAACATTAGGATCTTATAGGATCTTTAGGATTTATACACTGGAACTTTTACCTTAAAGTCTTCAAGCGGGGACATAGTGTAGCACACTAAATAATGAGACAGTGTAATTTAATACAAGAATTGTGCAGGTCTGACTTTGATGAGGAGTTTGTGGCAGGTCTACACAATGCTCTCAAAACTTGATATATGCATGCAGAATGACACCATTAAAACAACAGGCACATAATCTGCTAAAAAGACTGAATAGAGAAAGCAATTATTAATAGCTCAATTTTGAGCTGGGAGAAGTTGTTACATGTGTCCAGGGAGACTCATTCTGGGTCCGATATTATTCATTACTCTCCATAATGGCTTGGAGAATTGTGTGGAGAGTATGTTAATCAAGTTGGAAGACAATAAAAATCTACACAGGATTGGTCACACTTTGAAAGACAGGATTAAAATTAATTATGAGCTTGATTAAATAAGCAGGCCAAAAAAGTCATCAATGACAGAGTCACTCCAAAGAAGTCAAATTTGTTCACAGACAACAAGTAACATTTGGCCTTTATAGCTGAACTAGGTGTGCTAAATTAATATCACTATCAAAGAAATTATGTGAGGGAAAAACTTTGACAATTACCTTGTCCCAAACTGATGTTAGAAGATGAATTTTACATTTTAAAAATCACGTATATGTACATATATGCCCCCTTTTAGCATGCATGTCAGGTATGTCCTAAGCTTATCACACTTCACTACTTCAATGCATTGTTCCTGAATCTTTTAATTACTCCAGTCAAAGGACACGTTCAAGATAACATCTAAATTAGAGTCCTAGCTTTCCCACTGGTTTAGAAATCTTGATACTATGCCAAGTTTATTTAGATAACAACTCATTGGTTATGTGCTTCTCATTCCTCACACAGAGCACAGGTGTTGTGTCTATGCCCATAGACCATACCTCATCCAAGTTGCTTGGGAGAACTGCTAACTGCGTTGCTGCATTATAAGGAAGTGATAGTTGATTCAGAAAGCTATAGAAATGCTACTTTCCAAAGACAGGTATAATATCCACTGGTATTAAAGAGCAGTACAGATGAATGGTGGATTTTACCTGCTTGGACACTAGTGAAGCAAAAGATGAACTATGGTATGTAATTTGGCATAACTTATTAAGAAACCTGTCAAAACCTGCAATGAGAAAGCCATACATACGTAGGTGAAGTAGAAGGCCAAGGCTAAAAGAATGACCTGTACATCTGAAAGAATTCAGTGTTCCTTCAGACATCCACCCACTTCTGTATGGTTATGAAGACACTACACCAAAATGCTGAAATTCAAGTCAGTCCTGGGGATGTGAGTTCACTTGTCTTCGCAGTTCAGTGCTCACACCATATGAAGGCTGCAGAGTGGGAAGTTCCCTACCAAAGAACAAGCTCCCCACTCTTTTAAGTGTTGGATGCCTTAAGAGGGAGGTAGAAGTTGTTTCAAGACATCTTTTCTGCCTTCCCATGGCCCTTCATCTTTCTTCTCCATCCAGGACTACAAAAGATAGTCTCAAAGCCACTCTCCTGCAACTGACCTTCTGTTCAGCAATGCTGGGCAGGAATTGGCTCCTTCAAGCTGTATATTTGCTCACAAACACTAAGATTCATTTAGGATTTTCAGAGGCACAAAATGATCGCCAGAATCAAATGGGAAAGGAACCCATTTTCAATATCACCTTCCCTTTTCGTGCAAACCAGGAAGAGATAGTAGGGGCAAGACAGCTGTCATATACTTTGTTGGCAGCAATTTCAGTAACAGGACGTTTTTTGCAAATTTCCAAGGCTTCTGAGGAAACAGGGAGGCAAATCTTCCCTTAGAATCATAGAATCAGACGGGTTGGAAAGGACCCCTGAGATCATCAAGTCCAACCCTTGATCCAACCCCACTGTCGTTACTAGACTATGGCACTAAGTGCCACGTCCAGCCTCATCTTGAAAACCTCCAGGGATGGAGAATCCACCACTTCCCTGGGCAGCCCATTCCAATGCCTGATTACTCTCTCTGTAAAGAATTTCTTTCTGATATTTAACCTAAACCTCCCCTGGCACAGCTTAAGGCCATGCCCTCTTGTCTTACTGCTGGTTGCCTGGGAGAAGAGACCAACCCCCACCTGGCTACAACCTCCTTTCAGGGAGTTGTAGAGAGTGATGAGGTCTCCCCTGAGCCTTCTCTTCTCCAGGCTAAACAACCCCAGCTCCTTCAGCCTCTCCTCATAGGACTTGTGCTCAAGTCCCTTCACCAGCCT
>VXAY01004719.1:1991520-2019257 GCA_013399855.1 Oxyruncus cristatus | reverse complement strand
CATGGCTCCCTTCCCCCCCCCCCCCCAGCCTCCTTGCAGAGATTTAGCATAGCAAGAAGTTTACATGGTTTAAATAAGCTCAGAGGGCTACAAGCATCTATTTCCCACAAATGGACCATGACAAGGGGCAATGTAGTAAAAACATCTCTGTCTGTCATCAACACACATGCCTTCAACTCTATGTGGATTTTGGTTCTCCTGTACCTCAGTTCTAACCAGCACCTGTAGGACTGAGTCTGCTTTTGGGTAAGGAAAAAACAAACACCAGCTACATGCAAAATTGCCAACATGAACTGATTTTGGAGCATGTATGGGTGCGAGATTTATCTTTTGTTGGAAGCTATATGGTAAAAAAATTGCAACGTGAAATAATTAAACGCATTAAATTAATGTATGATGTTGATAGCTCTTTTTGCAATGCCCTTTACTGTGAGGAAAGGTCGTACTCTAAATATTTAGTTTTCCTGCTTTATCACACAAATCCTTCCAGCAGCTGTAGAGCAAGCTTACTGTAGCATTTACAGGCTTCACTGGCAGTAATGCAAAATCATAATACAGAGGACTTGGACAAACCTAATGATAGTGATCAAAACTGTGCTACGTTTGGCTAGTAGGATTTCTTGTCTGCAAGCTCTTGAGCAGGTGTTCCTGATGGGGGGATAAGAACAAAAAATGTGGCACTAGTTCATTCTAGGTACAAGGCTTCAAGAAAGTATACAAATAGATTAAAAAAAAAAGGGCAACTTTCTCAGCAGAATTATTGTCATCACTTCCTACCCACACTCAAAACTAATCTATCCTGTCAACTCACCTGCTTTTTTTGTTTCTCTGACTGCATAAAATAACACAGTTAGCCTATTCTTTCCTCCCACCAACTCATCCAATATTCCTGGATGTTATTTTAGATGTAAGTTTCATTTATTATCCAAAGTAATAAGCATAAATCCAGTTTTAAGGAAAATGCAGTTTCGTATCAGTCTATTGCATAGATTCTGTGTGCTCCATCTGCATGTGCAATCTGCTTCTATATTTTCAGCCAGCTTGCATGGGCAGATTAATGTGTACAATTAGAAAGCAACCTCACAGGCGTTCAATAAACTGCCTTCATTATTACACTCAAGAGAGTCCCTTTGGATGTCTATAAAAGCCTAGTTTTCTGCCTGTTAGCTAAATAATTGACAACACTTAAAATAATCAGGAGCAAATGAACAAAACAAAGACAATTGTGGTGAAAAGAAGCAAACAAAGTATTCTCAAGGCTGAAAACCCTTTTTTTTTTGTGTGAGCTTTCTTTCATTCTCTCTAGCAACCTATATTAAAAGTCTGGTCAGGTTTACATTTGTACTTCTGTGGGGAAAATCTGTTGCCAGCCTGCTGTTTGAACCACTCATCATAGGGGACTGAAAACTGGCAAGGACACTAGTATTTATCCTGTAAAAATGGATAAATAAATAAAAATTCTGTTTTGATTCAGGTTTTATTCTCTTCCATTTTATGACTTTTGAGAAAACTGCTTTGGCAGGCAAGTGTATATCAACTTGGTTTGGTGAACCTCCTGCATTGCGTTTGGAATATGCACTTACAGGCACTCTGGCAAATTCTGTTTCCAGCTCCAAATTCTGAGCAGAATATATTGAGTGTGCACATGTATCCGAGTGCAGCAGTGCCAAGAATTTTTACAGGACTACAACCTTCACAAAAGCAGAGGCATGAATGTGTAACAAGGGGAAGGATGAATTGACATAACAGCCATCATGCACTATTAGAAAGTAACCCTATGTTCTAGACTGCTTTACCCATTACACAAATAGGTAGATGGCTATTAGAAAAACAGTGGACCACATCCAACACAACAGTTTTTGGAAAGTAGAATACAAATTAAATAAAAGCATATTACTAGAGGTCTGGGCTTAAACTGTATGGTGAGATACCCTAGAGTTCAAACACAGATTCACACAGCTGCACAGCTGAGAAAAGCAAGTCATGAGATCCCCATCCTCATTACTGTTTAAATGACAGTGTACTAACTAGAGATGGATGTCCTGAAAAGTCCTCTTCTTTGTTTCCATTTGGAAAGATGGACAGTCAGTTCTTCCCTCACATGGATTAGCAATTGCAAAGTATGGACTATACAAGCTTTCACTACCTTTTCATGCACCCTGACAGAAACACAATCAGGCCCATAACAAAAAATGCATCCAAGATATCATGACTCAGAATGGACTCCATTTCATGGGTAAGTAGTTTCTGGTAGAAAGTTGACACATACTCCCTTTTTTCAAAATCTGGCATTTGCAGGGACAGAACCACAGCAAAATTATCACCAACAAATCCCTCATGTGCTTCTTCTCTGTTAGCACAAACTGTAGCAATCACTTTCTACATATGCAGCAACTTCTTCACCCCAAAGTCCAAAGAAGCTTACAAGACTTTCAAAACATGGGAAATAACTGTATCCTGTAGACAGCAAAGAAAGTTGCAGACAGTTTTTCTTTCTAGCACTTACTTCATGTTAGACCCTCTGAAAAGGGGTTTCAGTGAGACGTTCTTGGTTTTAATAGTGACAAGAATTTAATCAGAAATACAAAACTCTAGATATCATCATACTTTATTGTCGGAGTATGTAAACGATATGAGAATCTTAAGTGCCTTTCCTGATCAAATAGAAGTGGCACTTCATGCAGGAGAGGTACTGATTGTGCTATACCCCTTGGAGGCTGATATGGTTAGAGGTGGTGATCAATTTTAAAAGGTTTTCCAGCTAATGAGAGTGCTGGTAGGCATTGATCTCCTCAGGAAAATTGTGATGTTGCAGCTACAGATCTTACAGAGGACAGACTAGCAAGGGAGCTTATCTTTTGAAATGGCTCTACAGGCCATGATTTTGCAGAGGTCACTGCTTTATACACAGCACATGACCTTCCTTCCCCCATCTCCCAGCAAGCAGAGAAGATCAAAATACTCCAGCAGAAACAGCAAGGAAAAGGACATAACCTCACATTTGTTCTCTTCGCCTCCAGACAAACGGTATTAGATGATGCAAGTAATGAGTCACTCATCTTTGCATAGTAGGTTTTTTTTTTGCATTGCACGTCTTTAGACACCAAGCATTTCTATGTGAACATGCACTACTTCACAAAATCTGAAATTTCACACAGAATCTTTCCATTACTCCTGGATGCTGTGCTCCATAATGCCAATGTATCTCAGCAATGCATCCTCAGCAACAACCAGTGGCACAGATGCCCCCTCCTCTGCCCACCGGAGGATTCCTTCAGACCAGGGAAGACACTAGTGTCACTCTGTATGTTGAGGAATACATTCAGTGCAGGTAGGAGGTGTCCAGCTGCAGTGTGAGCTGCAGGTTGAGCTCTGGGGACCTGGAGCCTGAGCCTGAGACAGGAGGCCATGAACTGCTGACACTTTGCATGGAAAAGGGCACGGGGACCTGTGGTTCAGCCAGGGTACCTAACACTTAGAGACACCACAGGAGCCAAGGACCCCCAGACTTCCCTGCCCCTAGACTGTGACTTATAAAAGCCCAGCAGTTCCTTTGCTCAGGGTCCCTCCTTGGAGGCACCAGATCAAGCTGGTATTATGTTATTTATTTATTGCACCATGACCAAATTATTTTAAGGATCCGGATGCCTGAGGCAGTGCTATGGGAAGACTGGGGTCGAGTTGGTAAGGAAACCTAGTCTGACTGTGTGAGTTGGGGTGTGTAGCTGTGAAAGGGTCTTCAGTCCCAGCTCAGGTGGTGCAAGACTGACTGCCAGAGTAACTCCTGGGTGGTTGGACAGGGAAGTTTCCTTAACACTGTAGAGCATGAAAGGTTTTTGCTTAACCAAAGTTGCATTCACTATAGGTAGTTGCATTCACTCCAGGAGTCGTAGCTGCAGGGCCCTTCTGGTGTATGTTCAATACATAGTACATACAAATAATGCTCTGACAGTTCAACATAATCTCAAGCAATGGAGCTTGACAGTCCATCTTTACCTTCAGTTGCATCAGTCAATTGGTTTCCAAAGATGAATGTTCCCAAGCCTTTCCTTAATCAGTGGACAGAACAGCTGCCAGCCAGTCTACTTCTCAGTGCCCAGGCAGCCAGAGCTCCTGCAACACCTGGGGACTACCTAATTGCACACACAGAATCTACGATCATCATGTCCAACTGTCAACCCACCACTGCCAAGTCCAGTACTAAATCATGCCCCTAAGTATGACATTTACATGTCTTTTAAATACCTCCAGGTATTGTAACCCAGTCGCTTCTCAGGGGCAACCTGTTCCAATGCTTGACCACCCTTTTGGTGAAGAAATTTTTCACTTGCGGTCATTTCCACTTGTCATCTGTTTCAGAGGGTTTGGGCCTGCTTTTGACAAAACCAAACTTACTTTTAATGGAAAAATCTCTGAACATCAGAATTCTTTTCATCCTAAGCAAAAAAAGGTACAGACAGAGAAGGTGAGGGAAAGGAAGAGATATGTCTCTGTTCATAACCGAATATGCCTTAAGACAAAAAATTATATCCCCTCAGGAAGAAGCAAGGCCCGTAACTGAGGACCTTGCACTGCAAAGACCTGATGTGTCTGTTGCTGATTTAGGCTCAAAGAGATTGAAAGTGTGTAGAAACAGGCAAAGGTCAAAAGTTGTGCAGGGTCTTCAGAAATCCTGAGGAATCAAGGTGTCTGTGGGAAAATTCACACCAGGACAAACTGAGGACAAACAGTAAGCAAAACACCAATATCTAGAGACAAATGCTGACAACGTATTAAAGGAAAGAGCTGTGCCTGAAGCCAAATGGGAAGAAACAAAAGGAAAACACAAGAAAGGCTGTGACGAGTGACAAAGCACTAAAATGTCCATGCATTAAGAACAGAGTCTGGGTAAATGGTGAAGAAACTGGAGCTACCAGCATGGGAAAAAAGTGACTCCCTTAAAGGTC
This sequence comes from Oxyruncus cristatus, assembly GCA_013399855.1. Classification (NCBI taxonomy): domain Eukaryota; kingdom Metazoa; phylum Chordata; class Aves; order Passeriformes; family Cotingidae; genus Oxyruncus; species Oxyruncus cristatus. The sequence continues at coordinate 2,014,311 of VXAY01004719.1, read as the reverse complement.
ACAGAGGAGGAAAAAGCAATCAATCAGGCTAAACATACAGGTGAGTAATTTCAGAAGCCTAAGATAAAAAAGGTAAAGGTGACTAAACAGTATTGTGTGTTAATTATGTGATATAATCAGTTTGGACCAGTTAAAAACAAATAAATAGGGTAAAGTGAATGGGCAAGACAGGAACTTCACAGCCAATGGAATTAATTATGTCAGGACTTAAGCTGTATCTAAATCTGATATTAAGGAGGTATTCCTGGGAAACAGGTCTTCACAACAAACGTCTACATTTAAGTATGCTAAATAGAGGAAGTCCTCATTATTTCCATGTGGGTTAGATTTCTTTACTAGTCAATAAAATAAATGGGTGGAGACGTAATTTAGATCCTGTTTCAATAATTAGTAGTGGATTGAATGATCACATATTGATTCAGTTAGGGAAAGAAAGCACAAAGTCAATCTATAATTCACAGCTTTGATTTCAAAATGTATGTTTTAGGAAGCTAAGAGAAGTCTACAGAATCAAATTTCTCACAGAATAAAGTGTGGAGGAGGCTTGGAATATTTCACAGAGTCATAAAATCTTCAAGGTCGGAAGGGACCTCTGGATGTCATCTTGTCCAACCCCCTGCTCAAACAGAGCCACCTTGAGACAGCCGCCCAAGGACAGAGAATCCACAACCTCCCTAGATAACATGTGCTCATATTCAGTCACCCTCAGAGTGAAAAAGTGTTTCCTGATGTTCAGTAGGAACCTCCTGTGTGTCAGTTTGTGCCCCTTGTCCTAAAATCAAAAGTTTCAAGTAAAAAATTAAAAAAAATAGCAACAGAAGCCAAATCCCTCCTGAGCCCTGAACAAAGAAAAAAAAAAAAAAGGCAAACAAATGAATAATATAAAATAATGATTAAAAACCCAAATAAACAAACAAACCAGAAGGACAAACAGATAAACAATTTTAGGTAATAATTTTCCAATTTTACTTACTAATTTTGATCTTCAAGGAACATCTCTCTTCTTTGCATTTCTTGTTGTCTTTTTTTAACTTCAAGTCTCTCTGCCTACAGCATTAAAAACAGGAAAACATATTTGAGGTTTCCAATAAATGAGAAACAAACCTTGATTATTTCAATTCCAGTATTTCAACATTCTGGTCCTTAAAAGATCTATGGCAGCAGCTGGGTACAAAAGTGAGCTAATCTCAAATTTAAAAATAATCAGATATGACCGAACATCTCCTAGTCAAGAGATCTGTTTAAAAGAGAAAATGACATGGTGCTCCTAGTAGATCCAGGTACCCAAAGGGCCTTGTAAGCCTTGACAGTTCTCATATCACAACCCTGCTGGGGGACCTCTCTTGGAACACTGGGCCTAGTAAGAAGGTAGAGGACCCGAAACACCACACCAAAGCAGATAATAATCCTGAAGCACTGAAAGTGCAGTGATATGACTAAGTGTGCTCATAGACCTGACCTTCAGGAGCATTAGGTGCTGGCCAGTTGAATACATGCTAAGATGGACAAAAGTGGGAGACATTGGTACTTAACCAGCCTTATTCTGCCTCAGATACCATACCCAGTGCAAGAGTTGACCAAATCCTTGACACATACAACTCTTTTGAAAATCTGGATACCACAAATGATTAAGTCCTTTAATTCAAAATTTCACATAATTTCCAGTGAAAGGATCATATAAGATGTCTAAGCCCAAAATTCAAGTAGAATAAAACATTAAAGTAAAAACAAAAACTAGAGAACTTGATGCAACAGCAATATAGAGTTTAAGCTAAATTCCTGTCAAAAGCAGGCCAGCCAAAGCTTTGTTTTGGTTTGCAGGCTGTAGTTAGGTCAAATGTGAAGAGCAGTCAAAAGGCAGATCAGTGCATTAAAAGCACAAATTAGAAGTGCCAACCTGAGATTTCAGCCTGCTATATTTTGAGCACAAGCTCCCACACTGTAGTTGACGGGGGCGGGGGGGGGGGGGGGGCGGTAAGAGTTCCCAGCCAAGGATCATGGCAACTTGTATGTGGAGCAAAATACAGACTCCGACTATCACTCTGCTTGTCACCCACCCCCAAAATGGAAAAAAGTAATTGGTTGATAACTCAGCAACCAGCCATTCCTCTGAACAAAATGCCCTGGAAATTTCAGACAATACTTTACAGAGATGAGAAGGGAGCTGTTGGTGAGAATGGCTTATTTGGCCAAATCAGGGAGACAAATCAGGGAGAGGATACTCTACCTGGGCAGAGGTGGTGTTAAGAAAAGGGCTGAAACCCCTACCTCTATAATCTTCTTTCTTTCCTGCAATCAAATACATTTCAGAAAAATTAGAATTCTCTGGCGGTTACTCAATTACTTTGCCTTCAGCGATTTCAGGATGGGTATTTTTTAATTGGGTAAAGAATGACTGTCTGGAAGAGATTTGCAAAACAAGTGCAAATTCCTCCTTCACATGTATTGGATTAAGAAAAAAAATCCTTTCAGATATTTGCAAACAGGAAAAGAGCCACTATGTTGTGTGATGATATAAACTGCTGGAAGGTAAATGATTCAGAAGTTGTTATTTGGAAAAAGGCAGTAGAAAATTAAACAAAAGGAGGAAGATGAATCTCTGAATAAGATGTCCTGTGGTCCAGTCATTTGACACGCAGAAACAGTGGTAGAATGTATGATGTACTGACTCAATTAAAAAATTTAACCAAACTGCAGTAAGAAGCATGACTGCAGAGTAGGTAAACTTTGAGAGTGTTAAAGGGGTATCTTGTTTTTTCCTAACCACTTCACCCAGAGAGGGATGATTTTTTAGGCAAAAAGACTCCCACCCACTTGTGTAACTACAGTTTACAGGGAAAGAAAGGAAAGAGGTGGAAAGGAAATCTAATCTGGCTTCTGTTATAGTCAAAGGTGATGCTGATAGCCTCAAGACACCAGCTGTAGCTTCCAGACTTTTTTCCAACACAGCCCAACACTGCAAGCTGACTCCTTCACCTCCAAAAAAGCATTGGATGTGGGATCTGCCACCATATGGCAAGGCTCCTGAAAGTTCAAATCCAAAGCTCATGGGAGTTGTGGTCTAGCTCCTAGCTAGAACAACTTTGATAAATACGAACCTTCAGTATAATCGTGATGCTGATAGCCTCAAGACACCAGCTGTAGCTTCCAGACTTTTTTCCAACACAGCCCAACACTGCAAGCTGACTCCTTCACCTCCAAAAAAGCATTGGATGTGGGATCTGCCACCATATGGCAAGGCTCCTGAAAGTTCAAATCCAAAGCTCATGGGAGTTGTGGTCTAGCTCCTAGCTAGAACAACTTTGATAAATACGAACCTTCAGTATAATCTCTGTTTCCCACTAGGAAAAAAACCCCAACGGAATATCCTACAGCTATTCTACCACCAGAATAGCACCTGAAGAAAAACCCAGCATCTTGAAATTACTCATTTGTGGCTGACATGACTAGTTTTTACTCTGGAAGTTTACCCTGGGACTCCTGCTTAGGATGCATACAAGTGGCAGGCAACAGGACTGGAACATTCTCTAACTAATGACAATCTCTCAGTAGACATTGCCAAAGCACTGTACATTTGGCAGCATCTTCAAAAACAAAGCCAAGAGTGGAACAGCTGTGATACTGAAGGTAAACATGTTGAAAAATATTAGCAGAAGGTCTGTAAAGTGCTTGGTTTTAACAAATTCCTGAAAAAAAGGCCATTCATGCTGATTAACACAGTCAAATTAAAAAGCACATGATTTGATAAAGAATAAAACAAAATTACAGCTTATCCTAAATAAGACAGTTTCTAAAGATGACGGGACTGTTTACGGTGTGAGGTAAGAGCAAAAGGCTATATGAAGTAGAATTACACTGAGCCTTCTCACTTAAAATTGTTTGAAATATTCAGTCAAGACTTAGAACAAACAAGGAAGGGTCAAAGGCAGGGTAACAGCAACAGAAATTGAATGACAGGAAATAGAAATACCCAGTGCACTGGAGTTATCCTATTTTATGTGCAGCACAAATTCCAAAAGTTTAAAAACCAAGAAGCCAAATTGCAGCCACCTTCTTATTTTTGGGAGAACTTTGTCAGTCCTTTCACCCAAAATACACAAAAGAAATTATGATTTAGTCTGGTCAAAATCTGTGATATGAAGGGCTACACAAAAGATACCAAACTGCAGACACCTACTACTGATGAGAAATTAATAAAAAACCCCACTTCCCATGTACTTCCACACTTCCTGCAGATCAAACACACATCTCGGCAATGAGGACAAAAACAGAAATAGGGAACTTCCTGCTAACCTTACAAACTCTTTTTCAAATTATTTCAGTGAGCACTCAGAGATCACTACCTTAGAATACTAAAACTCATGCAGCCCATGGTTATCCCATGAACAAACCACAGCAGTCCCAGGACAAGTTGCCTCTCATGGAGCATGTGGGAGACTTGGCTATCTGTTCACAGTAACTGGTCCTGTGGAACACAGAATGAAGAATCTTCCTTCTCTCTGAGAGATGGAGAGGGACAAGGTAGATGCCAAGTGCATTGGTATTCCAGCACCTAATAACCTCATGATTAATTAAAGAATGACAAAAACTGGCAGGTGGACTCCTACAGATGGTAAGGCAGACCTTCCACATTTGGGTACTGCTTTGGCAGGCACACAGTTTTCTCTGTCTACAAAGACAATGGGAAAGTGGGTGCTGCTTTTCTTCTGCAGTAACATAAACAGATCCTAGGTTCACAAGCAGCACTGGCCTACATCATTACTACAATCAAGGAAGAACTGAGCTGATTATCAGCACTCGTCCTAGTCATAGTCTGTAGGGCTTCACCATTCACATTTTTTGGCAAACTAGCTTTCCAGCTGTGAAAGTTTCAGGACTCCTGCTGACAAAGCTGGCTAGCCATTATCTCCCTTCAGACTGTCAGACAATTTGGTTTTTATTGAACGAATACTAACCTTGAGCAAAAGAAGCACTGGCCAGCAAGAAAAACGGCTTGTGAATTTGCAGAAAGACATGCTCTCAGCCAATGCACTGCAGGTGCAGTTGAATACAAATCTATCATTCAAATAAAAAGCTCCTTTCTTGTAGTAACCAAAGCCCAACACTGATCATACAGTACCACTTCTCTAAGACCCCTCTCATCCTCAGCTCTTGGAAGCCTTTCATTTGCAGGCAGGGTCAGATAGACAAATTGACACCTTTAAGTGGCTTTCCAGCATGCACTTCTTAAAAACAAGGTTGAGTTTTTAATACATAATCATCTTCCAAGAAGAAATCTTCATCAGCTCAATTACTATTGTGGAAGACAATCTGAATAAACAACTTCAAATTAAGAGTTCCCTTTCATGCTCCTCTGTTTTGTTTGATTGCTTTTGGGTAAAAGTTTATTTTGTCAAATTAGGCAGTCTGTTTGGCAAAGATGTTTGCCATTATGTTGCATCCTCCTTTAGAAGAAACTGATAGCTTCAGTTTTACTATCTACAACATCTATAAAAATTTTATAATCTGTGGGAGTGAAGGTAAGGAAATTAAACAGTATGAAAACCAGACTGATACATCAATATATTTTTGGGTGTAACTAGAAATTATATATAGCAGCCCCGTAACATTTTTCTTGCCCAATGCCCATGGGCAAACACCATTTATTAAATAATTAACCCCTTGTCTACCATCGCTATCATCATTCTAGCTTCTGGAACCATACATGGTAACCATTAATGACATTTTCCCATGGTAGTATTTATCGCCGCTGTGAGCTATTATGTATGGGCTTATCCTCAAAGAATAATGCTAACCATTGAAAGACTGAGAACAGACTAACCCTCACCTGGAGGCAATTACAGTTATTTTTGTTTACGCATGGCTTTGTACACCAACCAGTATTGACTATTTTTTAATTAACTTTCAACATTTAGTTTCTGCACAGAAAATCATTTTTACTGTTGTGGAGACAAAACTTGCAAACCTGAAATCTCCCTTTCTCTCCCTGTTATTGTGGACATCTGTATCATGTTTCCCCTCTTTTCTTTTTTTCATTTAAATTCAATATTGCATTCTCAAGCACTATTTGATTCCCACCAAGGAGACACAAATGAACTTTTACAGAAGTTTTGCAGCACAAAGGATGAGAATATGCTCTGTGAGAATAACTAGAAAAAGAAAACAAATGCAAAATCATAAAAGAAATTTTGAAAATGAGCTATTATCAGTGTCAGTATATGCAGAATATTGGAAGGAAAAGTGCTCTGACATATTAGCAAAACACCTGTATGTGCAAGCCCCGGAGAGGCTGGAAGGCCACTTGAATTTCAGGGTGCTCTCAGCACAATGCAGATAGTCTATACTGACCTTTTCATGATTTGGATGCCTTTTCTAGTATGCTTCCCGTGTCCACAAGCAATTATAGATTTCTATAAAGTCTTTGTGCCACCTGCCACAATCCGATCTTATAGAGAAAGCTCATGTCAAAGCGAACCATATAACCTGCATACATAATGTTACTTCTGACCTCAGCGTTCTACCTTTCTGCTAATTCTTTGGGATGGATGCAACTGAAAGGCTGGAGTTTCTGAAGAGCCAAAGGAACACTCAAGCTGCCAAGAACACCAGATCAGACATCCTTTAGTCAGGTACAAAGAGGTGGAGGACTGGATTTCCTAATTCCTTGATGCCCTCTGGGGTTACCATTTAATTTAATTACCCTGTTCCATGTAGTTCAGCAAAATCAAGCATCAAGACATGAACTCTGTTACATGGCTCTAACTCTGCAGTAACCAGGTTTACCTTTTCTCTCTGAATTTCTTTCTTTCTCAGGATTTCAGCTTCTTCAGCTGCCTTTTTTGCTTTTACATATTCTTCTCTCTTGTGCTGCTTGACATAAACATACAAAATTATTTTACACATGTATTTATACAAGGAATGCATAAGGTAACTTGACTCCTGTACTGTATATCTTTCAAATCTAAAGTGTGTTTGGGGAAAGTTTCCAGATTTTTTTCCTTAAAATGAGACACTAAATAATGCAGGCTGTGCAACAGCTATTCCAGTATTGGCTTTAAGAAAGCTGAGAAATCTAGGACTGATAAATGGGCATCCATGCAAGGAATCACTCAGCTGATTGATAACTTACAAGCATTGATACCTCTTATAATAGGAACAACATTTCCACATAAGTACAGGTTAGGGTGGTACATTGATCAATTAGCTGAAGTGTAGGCAGCATGCCAAAATGCAGCAGTGATTTGGAATAAAGGGGCACCACAGGTTTGAGTGATCAGCTCATCACCTGGTGGGTGAATGCTCCCCCCCTGCCCCCCTTCCGCCTGGCCCCAGGGAGCCCAGCACAGACTCACACAGACCAGACTTATTGTGGGTAAGGGTCATATATAGGCTTCAGGGAGATCAGAAAAACACCAATAGAAACCCCTGAAAGTTTACAGAATCCACCAATAACAAGTAAGGGTTAACATCCAATAGGAAAGGGTTAATAAAGGCCAATAAGAAGACTTCCAGATATCTTCCCAGTACATTCTTAAGTAGAGATAACAGTTTTCTAAAAGCATTTTGGGAAGAAGAAGCTGTGACTTTGCAAAAACTACAAAAAAGCCATTTTGAAACATGTTTAAACAACATTAAAAACTTCTGATTTTACAGTATTTAGGCTGCTCTCTTCATTCTCTTTACTAGTCCATTTCTGACAGGAGTTTTTCCACCCCACATAAGGCATGTCGACTCCCACATCAAAAGACACAACGAGGCGTATAAGTGGCTTTACAACCATACTGGTTATTATTTTCTATATCATCTGTGATACAGATTGCTACATATTTATGGACAGATTTCTTATTTTCTTTGGTGCAGAACATTTGTTTCTGATTTCCTGCTGCTTCCTTCAGGTTTCATGACTTTCTTCTGTCAAGCAGTTCTGAGTTCATTTTATAGCCATATGAAATACTTCATGAAAAGCTTTCTTTTGAATTCTAAAAATAAACAAACAAATTTATTCCTACCGACCTTTTGTTGGTATTTAGACTGCATGAGCATCATTTGCTGTTTCTGCCTTGCTTGAGCCTCTGATTCCTTTCCACCTTAAAAAAAACCCCAAACATATAAATTGAATTTTTTATAAACATTTTAACTGCAAATACCAGTCATTTTGGAACACAACAATATAACAGATTGTATATATGCATATACAGGAAATTTTTCATAATTACAGTAGCTGTCTGATATTAAAGAGAACAGATAGGAGACCTTTTTGTTCATTTTATTCATCCATCAAAAGCACTTGCTTATTATTTACAGAGCATCCACTGCATCACCCACTCTACCAACAAATATGTCCCTACAGTATATGATCAGTTTACTGAGGAACTATTCCATTTTCAGAAAATCAGTCATGCTTTGCAGGTGAGTTTTCATTTTCAGATCCAACTATCCCCACCTTCACTCAGTTTGTCACACACATACAGAGTCAGAAGTTCTATCAACCAAAAAGTTTATCTTTTATCAAATTTAGGATCTTGGACTCTGCCAGCTCTAATGGGATGCTATCACTTTAATATTTTCTAACTAATGTTTTGGCACTCAAGGAAGAATCCCCTTTCTGAAATGGAAGTCAAAGCCTTTTCCCAAGGACCTCACATTCATATCCAGGTAGCAGAAGGTGTCCTTATTCAACAATTCACAAACAAAACAAACAAAAAACCAACCACATAAAGAATTTGATACTAGGGCTTAAGGGATGAAGGACTTTGATTTTATTATTCTGCTCTACTATTTTCCAAAGTATTTTCTTGCTTTGGGAGAGGAAATAATTCATTCCCTCAGTTGTCATGAAAATCAACAGCAGCTCTTACTCCATTCAGAGGATAGGGGCTGTATTTTCCCCTGGTGTTCAAATGAGAAATTCTCCTCTATGTGCCTCCTAGTTCTATAGAAGCAGTTGCACCAATCTGTGCAACCTGAGGTGCCTGATATCCTGGGCTGCATCAAAAGCAGCATGGCCAGCAGGTCAAGAGAGGTGATTCTGCCCCTCTACTCCACTCTTGTGAGACCCCATCTGGAGTGTTGCATCCAGGCCGGGAGTGCTCAATATAAGAAGGACATGGACCTGCTGGAGTGAGTCCATAGGAGGCCTTGAAGATGGTCAGAGGGCTGCAGCACCTCTCCTATGAAGACAGGCTTAGAGAGCTGGGGTTATTCAGCCTGGAGAGGGGAAGGCTCCAGGGGGATCTCTGAGAAGCCTTTTAGTGCCTTAAGGGGGCCTGGAAGAAAGCTAGAGAGGGATTTTTTGCATGGACAAGGAGGAGTGGCTTTAAACCAAAAGAAGAGAGATTCAGATTAAATATAATGAAGACATTTTTCACTATGGGGGTGGTGAAGCACTGGCACAGATTGCCCAGAGAGGCTGTGGATATTCCATCCCCTGGCAGTGTTTGAAGCCAGGTTAGATGGGACTTGGAGCAACCTGGTCTAGTGGGCGACATCACTGCCCATGGCAAGGGGGTTGGAACTATACGATATTTAAGGTTCCTTCAGACTCAAGTCATTCTATGAAATGTAAGACAAATACACTAGATCTTTCAGAAGGGATCACTCTTCTGTAAAGGTAGCTTTCTCCACTTACTAGTGGAAGATAAATATTCTTTAGGTGCTTTTGTAAGGTTCAGTGAATGGGAGATCGATTCCCTAAGGGTGGCAACATTTCTATGCACAGAAATAGATCTGTAGGATAAGTTCTCAAAAAAGATTGGCCATGCAGCATACAGACAACAAGTTTAGAGTAGCAATAAGCATGCAACTAGCATTGAGTGGAGTGACTCCTTCACAGGCCTAGAAAATAAAATGGCTACTAAACAAGTTTTTAAACCTTTTGGATCTCTCCTTTTTTTCTAGTCTTTTATTGGCAATATTTCTTGCATGCACTGTACTTTCTTTGCATGTAGTGATGAGCATCATCTCTAAACAAATATTTTTCTGATCATTATTAGCTACAGCCTATAGCCTTTCATCCAGGTTTAATTAATTCAAGGCTTGGCTGTAATGTGTCAGATGTTTTGCTGAAGTTAGACTATGCAGTGACTGGCTGTATATGATATGATCAAAAAAGAGACCATTGAGTTTATCAGGCATGAATTGTTGCTTCACTCATTGCTTATGGAGGAGGGTAGAATGTGCATACTTCGTTGCTCTCATCTCTCCATGGTGCCTGAAAGTTTGCCAGTCAAATATTACAGAAGCTGAAATACAGAATACTTATTTCCCTATGGAAAGCATGATTGTTAAGAAACTTCAAGAATTCTCTGGTGATTTCGACTAGATGTGTAATCTCTTAAAATCACTCTGAGAAAAAATCCATGATACTTTTTTACCTTAATGAGTACCTACAGTGGTGAAATTAGAGATGCCACTTATATTTTTTTCTCCTTCCTTGAACTGTCTTCAGCTCCAAATTTGTTCCTGTGGGAATGATAAGATCTAATAATCTTTGCACGTTACCTCTTTTCAGAGGCACTGAACATAGTGCCTCTGTCTCAGTCTCCAGGAGTCTAAGTTGCAGCTAGACAACAATTGAAGGGATCATATTTTCTTTCTTTTTTTCCCCTCTTAATTTTCTTCTTCCTCAAGGAGGTTTTTAAATGCTATGGGGCCAGAAGAAGGAAGGACTCGCTGCAACCAACCACTGCAGCTTTGACACCACATCCTCAGTAACGCAGCCAGCCCGCACACATTCTGCATAGGCACCATACACCAAATTTCTGTTTTCAGATTTCACTTTCTTCATCAAAAAGCTTTGTGACTAAATTAAATATTCTATAGTAGTTGCAATTTAAGAGATCTCCTACAGTTTCACCTGTCTAGAAAAGATGCTGATTATCTTTGCAAACACATCAGTTTAGTTCAGTGACTTCAGTTCTTGCAGCTTTTTATCCCGTTTTTCATTTACTTATCTTTGTTGTTATCTTTATAAAATTGGTAATACAGAGCTTCATGCACATTTAGCCTGCAAATGCTGAAGCTGCAGGGATCACTCTTGCCTCTTCAAGAGCCAGCAGTCATGAAAGCACACATAACTAGCACCTAACACAAAGGAGTTTTCTTATGGGTAACTGGAGGGTCTCCAACACATGATGTCCATCTCCACACTAATGGCAAATGTGTGCCCCCTCAGAGACATCAACCAAAGACAGTGTCAACAGCAGGAGGGATAATCCACCTGTTTTACCCAAATGTTAGTACAGATTTTCTACTCTAATCTCAGCTGATTTCTTGAGTGACGATCTATGCTGTTTTGTTTCAGAATCATCTTCATTGCCATGACCATCAAGAAGCACAGAGCACCTACAGTAGGCTCCTGTTAGCCCTTATTGATACTGAATCATTTTAATAAGCAACATGTGAGAAACAGTGCAAAATGCCTCAAAACACAATTTCGTAATTTGCAAATGCTGATACACATCTTACCCAGTCTCTGTGGAACCAACATAATCGGACCTGGCCTGTGCTCTTCCTTCCACCGCTCCAGGTCATCTAGTTCTTTCTTGGCAACTGAGCAGGCATAAAAAGAAGCAAATTTATGGAAGTTAGAGGGAATACTAAAAAGCATGCAGTATTGCTAATTGCACGTAATTCGAAGACCATCCAGGAACAAACTTGTTCTCAAGGGGTGCAGACACCCTCCAAGACGTTACTCAGTCACTGCAATGATTAGCTAACAAGGCAAGTATTTTCCCTAACTTGAGGCTCCAATGGTGAGCAAACCCTAGGACTCAACCCCAAAAGCAAAACAAAAAACAGCTGAGGGACTGCTAACAAGCTGCTTTTTAACCTCTGGGAACTTATAGGTAAAAGCCACAGTATTTAGTCCTCTAGGTAAAGCAGAAGTTGTTACAATTAAGATGTTACTGCTGCATGGAGGGAAATGCTTGTGCTATAATGCTCCCCGGCAGGGAAATGAAAAGCAATTTTCCCTCCCAACCACATGTTCTCTTAATGAAAGCAAGAGGAATGCATGAATCAGGTTCAGATTAAGACACTTCAACAGAGGTGTCCACATGTGAGATGGGCAGTAATTTCCCAGTGTAGTCAGTGGAAGGCAACACAGCTAGGGTGCCAGCCATATGCCCTAGGACGGCTGGCTGATTTAACTTCTCTCTTTACCAACTGCCAGAGGAAGTAAAACAACAACTCCTTCCAACTGCAAGGCCAACAAAACCTGTGTTTTACATTATCACTTCAGTTGCTCTAGGAGCTCATTTCACTTTTACTGACCATATTTCCTAATGGCTGGCTGTGGCTATCAGACACTAACACCAGGTCTCCTCTTAGAGGATAAAGCCAGTACACGAGCAAGTTTCTAAAGAGACCCAAAAGAGAAATCAGCTTTTTATTTCACCTTTAAAACAAGCATTTAGGTAGAGACTGCATTCAATTAGGTCCTATTTCTGCCAGTATCCGAAATGTAAATACTCATGACCTTCAGAGCTTGCACGCTGCTGGCACAAAGTGGAACCAGATCTTTATTAGAGCAGCAGCACCTTTGCTGTTAATGTCAGGTCTAAGATGATCTGCTGCTATTCATGCTTCCAGAAGACTATGGGTTGGTTCAGGATAAGTCAATTTTCTCTCTTGCAACCAAAGGAAGCCCAACCCATAAGCCACACTAGCCTGCTGTTGAAGCATTTCAGCCAAACTCACCAGGTTTGAGAAGGATTTAACTGCACTGTTTCCTTGAGGGTTCAAGACATGAGAAGTGCTGACTCACACTCCTTCTGCTTTCATATCTTGCATAAATCAATGGCCAGGAGTGTAGGACTGCAGTGCTCAGTCACCTATGCATACAGAGTTTATTTCACAACTGACTCTAGCTGTAACTTTGCCAATGAAAGATCTTTCTGGTAGAGTTTCAGGGTGTTCCCGGTTAGCTACTTTCACCTGCAAGACTCAAAGCCAGGAAAAAGTCATTGCATATATACAGATACTTTCTATCTAGAATGACCTTTACCAGCCTCAATAAAAAGGCCACCTACAATCCTTAAATGCAGATTCAAGAACCAACAGCTGCTGTAGTAACTTTTGTTTCCTCAAGAGAGTATTTTCAAAAATATTTCTTATCTATATTTTTTCTTCTTCCTCCTGATCCAGAGACTGTTCAAAGCTGGGTTTTCCAATAGGAATCCAATCCTGTAAAAGCTGGATAAAGCTATTCCAGCAGTTTTGTACAAGCCATCTTGAACAGCTCCAGCACTGAAATTACCAAAACCCTTCTCCCGAACAAGATTTATTCTGCACAAAGTGTAGCCAAGATGAGGAGTCAATCTTCAGAAAAGCTACATGGTGATGGAGAATGCTCATAGCACTGACTTTAATGTCACAGCTGCACATATAAAACCATTGTAAAAATGAGGATAAAAGTTGCAAGAGCAATAAAATGCACAAAACCCTAAAGCTATTCAAGCAGAAATAATGTATTACTATATTAGACAATTCAACTTACTTTGCTGCAACTGTCTTCTTCTGATTTCATTTGGAGTCACCAAGACATATGGGCTGACACTAAAATAAAAAGAAAACACACTTATTTTTCCTGTTTATGCAAAACCGGGACTAGAAGGGAGTGCCTTTATCAACAAAGTCAGTTTTCTGTTGCCTTAGCAAATAAATTCATAAAAAACCTGGTATTTATTCTTATTCAGCTCTTCTGGAATTTTTGGTAAATACTCTAGAAATACTTGTTATATTTGGAGCTGACAGCAGATACCAAGGATAACATTTTCAGAAACTTAAAGCATAGTCTTCGCTGTTCTTATTCAAGTCTCACTCTAGACTGCTGACCTCAAATCTCATGTATTTCGAATCAAATCCCTTCCTTGAATCACAATGTTCCATGTGGAACACCACTGTCTACTGTAAAGAGCACTGGTGCTGATAGTCCCACCCTATACCTTGAGGGCACCAAGCACTTTGTGGATTTAAGCAGTCTGCCCAAAAGTTGTCCAAGGTGTGTGCAAAGTCATACTGTTTGTGATGGACTCAGGTGACTTACTCTCAGGCTGAGCCTCAGTTTCCTTGTCAGCCTTACATTTTCAGGGACCAGGAATTCCTTGGGCATATTCATCTTGCTGTCATGCCTAAGGTGTGACTCACTGAATCAGGACAAGGGCCCTGTTTCACTAGACTTAATTCAAAATGCAGTTGCTGTCTCAAGGAGCTATCAATCTAATGTGACAGCAAAGAGGCAAGACAGGGTTCAGAGTATATTAAGAGACTCAAGGTGATCAAAAGAGTGATGAAAACATGTCAGTTCCACTTGGAGAAGACAAAGGGTTTTATCTACATGGTGCATTGTGTGGGTAGTTTACATGGCTTCTGCTCAGCAGAAGCTGTGCCATGGGGATGCAGGTTTACCAGAAATGCACTAAGCATCAGTTGACCCCATGTATCAGAGCAAACTCACAGCTCTCTTGGCAGGGTTTTATATGCACACATGGGCACAGATATTTCATCTGGCTTCATTGCTGCGAAAGCACAAATAGAAGAGCAGCCAACAAAGGCTAATGAGGGGTGATGTCTGAGGTTCTTAAGGAAGGGCCACAGGGGGTGGCTAGAGGACAAGCTAGGAAGCAGAGAAAGTACAGTGGTCTGTGGAAAAGTAACGAAACAATGAGGCCCAAGACTAAGGTTTAAAAGGGAAATGAAAATCACACAGAGAGATCAAAGTGCCAAAAGCTGCCTGCTGCTGTATCTGTGTAATTCAGGGTTTGGGAAGGAGAGTATTTATATCCAATTACCTCTTTCTCTTTGAAGACTTATTCTAGGAGGATGTGGATTAATTTATGAGATTAAACTAGTAAAGATAGAGCTGTGAGCTTTAATGGTGCCATTTAATATGATCCTTTTCCTTCCTGCCAGCGTACTCTGGTACCCCTGAGACTGTGAGACTGTTCTTCACCTCTCCAATGAATTCCAGACCCTCAAAGGCAGGAGCTAAGAGAGCAGCAATGCTCCACTGGCATTCATCAGACAACAGCAACCATTACTTGAAAGAAGCTTTGACAACACGTCTCACTTATGGCATAACATTCCCCATCAGTGATGTTGTTTCAGATTTTTCTTTATTTGACCCAGTAGTAGCATTTACAATTTATCCCAAAGTGCCTTTAGCAAGCTGTTGCACAATTTATCTGGTTCGAGACTTTTTTAGTAGCTTTTGTTGTTGTTTCAGATATTAAGATCATATTTCTCTCAAGTTAATACACAAAAATTAAGTATCTTTTACACTCCCCTCCCTCCCTCTTGGCAGTGATAAAAATGGCTGAAATTGTGAGTTACAAGGCTGCATATTTTCCCCTCCCAGAAGTCAATCAGTGCATCTCAGACAGCACGCTGTTTCACAGCACTAGAGGGCAGAAGAATTTTTATACCATGTACTTTGATGACTTGAAACGGTGTTTGTTTAGTTGATTCGCTTTAAATTAGAATCAAGTTTAAAAGAAAGCAGAGACCTCTGCTTGTCTGAACGTATGTGAGAAATCACTGTATCAAATCTAGCCCTTATGCCATGAATCATTTCCTTTATCTGCTGCTGCTTTTTGGCTGGAAGGCTGAGTCTGGGCACTCTTCTGACATCTGACCATGACCTCACCCTCAGAAATTCAGAAGGACTATACACAGCAAAGATCAATCAGTTTACAAAAGGGGTAGAGGTGACACTACATTTATCATCTGTTTTCCGAAGAGAGGATTAAGAGTCATTGTGGTTAAAAAGAGTGCTTAATTTAAGCCCAGATTGGTTTCTGTGTTATTGAATAAAGGCAAAGTAAAATAAAATGAGGATGCCAAGTCTCCAGATGGGAGGGAAAGGGAGAACAGGATACCACCTTTTGTTTGTCTTTTACCTAATGCTTATACTACATGCTTTGTTTTTATACTACATGCTTTGTTTTAGTCCAAGTTATAAGAAAAGAAAACAATAAGGAAAAAAAAAATATTGAGTTTATCTAATTCTATAGTGTTCATCTTGGTTTCTGGAAAGATATATCAGAGTGTAGCTTTGGATACTGGGATCACAAATGGCCTTAAGCTAAAGGAGGGTAGGTTTAGATCAGATATTAGGACGAAATTCTTTACTGTAAGGGTGGCGAGGCATCGGAACAAGTTGCCCTGAGACGTTGTGGATTCCCCATCCCTGGAGATGTATAAGACCAGGCTAGATGGGTCTCTGAATAGCCTGGTCTAGTGGAAGGATCCCTGCCCATGGCAGGGGGGTTGGAACTAAATGATACATATTTATGGTCCCTTCCAACACAAACCTTTCTATGATTCCATGATGAGGAGAAAGGGAGAGCAAGTACACAGTAAACTTCTTGTGCAATGGGTGAAAATCAGGGTATGAAATGGTCCTTGATTTTCAATCCTACAGCAGGAGAGAAGCCAGAGAAGCTGTTACCTGAAAGACTACATGTGCCCAACCAGTTCTAAAATCCACACCTAGCATCCCTTATTTTCTTGAGGGGTTTTTTGAAGGAAAGAAAGTTAATGCAAAACTCCACCACCAGCTTTCACCTCATGTTTTTATCCAGTTTGCAGGATATTGCATGTCATTTCTTTGTTCAGGCAAAACCTCTGATCAGTAAAGCCTATAAAACCTGCTACAACCTGTCAATTTAATATTCCAGTCAGTTTCTGGGTTGCCACAGTAGCCATAAGTCTGGAGCAAATTATCCTACTTACCTGAGTAGCAATTAAGGAAATGTGAAGATTTGAAGCTATCAGTTGTACGCAGACTTTTTGTGCTTTATACCGATATAGGAAGTGCTTCAAAATCCTCAGCCAGAAAAGATTATAAAGAATTTAACTTTACTGTTTCCCTAGTAATGATTCTAATTGTTATAAGACTTAAGCCTATCTTTGAGACAGGATTGTTTCATAAATACAAATCCAGAAGTCACTGGAAGAGGTGGGAAGAACACCTTAACCTGGTTATAGCTCTTCAAAAGAGAAAAAAAATCATCTTCTACCTTTATAGAACATATTAACCTTGAAGGGAATTTTTTGTTATGTTTTCTCCACAGAAAATGGGAATGTATTGACTCATTGCACAGACTCAACAGATATTAATGAGAGTAAGAAAGTAATAAACCAATAAGAGAATACTGAAATAAAAACAGGAAGGAACCTTCTATGATTTTTCAGACAGACACAAAATACCACAGTAGTGAGATTATGAATACCTATACTACAACATATCGTTGTGGTCTAACCCCAGCTAGCAACTAAGCACCACAGAGCTGCTCACTCACTCCCCCCTGGTGGAACGGGAGAGAGAATTAGAAGGGTTAAAGTGAGAAAAGTTGTAGGTTGAGATAAAACAGTTTAATTGGTAAAGCAAAAGCTGTGCACACAAGCAAAGCAGAACAAAGAATTTATTCACTGCTTCCCATGGACAAGCAGGTGTTCCGCCATCCCCAGGAAAGCAGGGCTCCATCACACGTAATGTGTGACTTGGGGAGACCAATGCCATCACTACGAATGTCCCCCTCCTTCCTTCTTCCTCCCCCAGCTTTATATACTGAGCGTGATGCCATCTGTTATGGGATATCTCTTTGGTCAGTTGGGGTCAGCTGTCCTGACTGTCCCCTGCCAACCTCCCATGAACCCTGAGTCCACTCACTTGTGAAGTGGGGTGAGAGGCAGAAAAGGCCCTTACTCTGTGTCAGCACTGCTCAGTAGTAATGAAAACATCTCTGTGTTACCAACACTGTTTTGGTCACAAATCCAAACCATGGCCTTGCAGCAGCCACTGTGAAGAAAATAAACTCTACTCCAACCAAACCCACACATATATAGAGAGATAAATGTCAGGAGAAACATGCAATACAGTCACAGAAAATTTGCAATGATAGTTTACAATATGAGTGATCAGCAACATGGAAAACACCATGTCCGCAACCCTAAATTCTGAATCCTGTGTATAAGTTTACTTGTCTAACTAGGACCACTCAAGGACATCCTCTCAATGCTTTCGTAGCATTGACCATAGAAATTTTTGTTCTACTTTCCTCAAAGGTTTGTATAACATAGTTTATTTCTAAAATTAAAAAACCACATGGAACTGCGGTTCACCAGTAATATTTTTTGTAGAGCTATGCTCTTCAGTTTTCTCTCAAGTCCACTCCAGCCACTCAAGAGCTTTCCAAATGAAGTGTGAAATAGTTTAAAGAGTTACAGAAGTAATGACTGTTATAAACTATTTCCAGTTCCACTGTGTCTTATACTGTGGGTGCATTGATACATGAATGCCACAGAGCTTAAAGCTAAATATCTTGCTCTGATAGGCAAAGTGCTCTGTGTAAGAGAATGTAGAAACCGAGAATGTAGTTGGAGAGCAACACAAATAACTAAAGCTTGGGAAGAAGACCAAGGCAGATTGAGTCTAGAAGAGGGACTCAGGGGAAGATATGCGTGAAATACTGCATTAAATAGTATGTTAAGACCAAATTTAAAATGGAAAAGAGATCAAACTGCTAAAGGCAACTGTTGAATTTCCTTCAAAGGTACTCTAAGCTGATTTTTTCATCCATTTATCAGGAATTGTTTTAAGAGCTGTCAAGTCCATGGCACCACGAAGTATTGTTTTCACCAAGGCTCCCATGCCTGATGGAGCAGCCATATGCTGCCAAGCACCATGGAAGCTGCCAAATCAGAGGACTACAAGATGCCAAATCCCAACAAGCAGACAACTGTCCTGTAGGTATCCCTATTTCACAATGCACACATGGCCAGATGCTAACGATAACTGACAGCCACAGTTCTAGACCTCAGTCAAGCAATATGCTCTGTGTCCCAGCAGTGCCTTAAGCAGAGCTCTGGGAGGGTGTACAAACCTTGCATGCAGGCTTGGGGCTCTGGCTTTCCATCTTTATCAGCAGCAGCATCTTTTCAGTTTGCAGCTCAGAGACAAAAGTGAATTATTCGGGCTTAACATTACAAACTGTTGGATTCACCCTCACTGCGTGTGTGCTCTTAGCATGAGAAGCAGAAAATGAACTGCATTAGAAGGAAATGTTTATCATCAAAAGTCTGTGTCCATGGATTTTGTCCTGTGTTTGCCACAGGCCAGGAATGCACTTAATTACCACAGTTCAAATGATGTCTGGAAGCTTATTAAGCCAGGGTAACTCATTTCTGTATGTGGTCCCTCTGGTTAGCTAAAGCTTTCATTAGAACTGCCAACACTTTTGCCATTTTGAGGCTTCAGGATAAAGCAGAGTTAAATCCTGAAGAAGTGAATGTGGACAGGGAAAGAGTGAGAAGTGAAACAGCAGCAGACAGAGGCCCATGAGAAAGTATGAGTCAGAAATCTGCAGGAAAGAAACAGACCTGAGGTTCTGCTTTTATCCACATGCTTGTAGAAAAAAATCCTTAAGTCAAAATTTGGTCTGAAGACTAAAAATAAAAATTGGAACTGGATTTCCAAGAGTGTAGAGGAAGCTTAAACTCAGCAGCTTGTTCTGTCTTAGCACATCAGAAATGTGCTTCAGACAGCACCCTGTTTTGGATGACCTCGGTCAGGTTCTAAAGCTCCAAGGAAATTGCCACAGTGATGGATCAAATCAGGGAGCCAAAGGGTAGTTCTCAGCCCAAATTTGGCCCACAGCACAGCTTTCTCTCTCCTCTGTGAAACGTTAATGTGCCATTAGTTAGCCTATGGTTGCAGTCAGATTACATCAAAGGGGCAGAACTCACTGTGGTGTGTTATAGACTAGCATCAGACCCAGCAAAGTCTATGAAGTCAGACATGGCCATGCTTACGCTGTTCCCAGGTCCTAGAGCAGCTAAGTTATCTCAGTGCAGCACAGTGTCAGGGATGTAGCCAGCATGCCAGAGCCAGCTGGATCACCTGGTGATCACTAGCTGTGAGAAGCATGGAGCATCCATACATGGGCAGGCCAGACGCTGGGCTTGGCAACACCAAGCGCTGAGCCAAGCTATCCCCTGCAGAGGCATCCATGTGTTGCGAGTCAGTCTTGCCAGCGTGCCTGCAGAGCTCAGCAGGTCAGATGCTGTATCACATGAAGATTAGGACTTAAGCATGTTCATCTCTGCTTCCCCTCTCTTTTCAACAATGTATTTCCTCCTCCGCTGCCTCTGAATCAGAGAATATGTCCTTTTATTGCCCCTGCCCAAGCACAGCATCCTCCCATAAATTCCCTATTCATAATCTCATCACAGCTTCTCATCAGGCTATCCATCAAGGGAACATGTCAGGGCTTGTGCAAATCAAGTTCTTCCAAAAAAAACTTCTAATACAGGAGCTGGAAGGACTTCCTCCTCTCCTCCAAGCATTATAAGGAACACAGCAACCCCCACAATCCACACTAACACTGTAATTATTGTCTTACATAGACCTGCAACCAAACACTTGGCTGGAGAAAAGACTGGCTACTGACCACAACAAAGCTGGGCATCTCTGAATCGCCCCACTGGGCTGTAAAGGTTAGTACATAAGCCTGAAAGACAGAGTTGGGAGATTTCTCCTGTGCAGCAAATACAGAGTTCAACTCTGAACAGATTGTCCATAATTCAAATTACCCTTCTAGCACTCCCACCAGTGGCTGGGCAGTGGGCAAAACAAGCATTTTCCATCCACCTGCAGTTTTGTAGAGCATTTTTTTTTAAAAAAAAAAGAAACTTCAGATCATGAAAGAAAAAAACCCCAGAACATCTAAGTATAGTTTATCAGCAAAAGATTGAGGGGGTCTTACAACACTATAGATATTTTTTATGGGTTTTTTTTCTTTTTAAATTCAGGATGGAGATTGGAAAATGAAGGAAAGATAGTTATGGATTTGGCTCCAGCAGTCAAAGAATATAATTTCTCGAGTCAAGCATTCTAGCAATTCTGCTCTCTTTTCACACTAAATGATGAGGGACTGTTCCCTGCTGTGCAGCAATGTATCCTCAGGTTTTATTATCTTGAATTTCATTTTTTAATGGATTTTGCCAGAACCAATATTATTCTTGCCAGCTTTAAAGGCACCGAGGACAGACTGCTGAATGGGGGCAGCAGTTTCTTTTTCAGGCACTAGCTATACTTTACCCTCTAATTTCCTCACTTTCCTCCACCTTTTCTTCTGTACAGGCTTTTGTTTCTGGAAAGATATGAACAGGGGCAATTTGAGAATTCACTTGCTGCAAGTTAATTTCATGGCACTTAGCAGACAAAGTGAAGTAACTTAAATGCAAGCTTATTATTATAAGCAGTTTCAAGCACTTGTCATCCTGGTGACTTTTTTCTCCATGCCTGAAACCACATTCTATATATAACTGGAGGGGGATGTGCAAAGTGTGATTTCAATTTTGCATGTGAACATGTATTTTTCCTAACTTAATTAGGACCATTTTATTGTAACTTCTCAGCCTCAACATAATATATAAGGGCTTTTCCAAAGCAAAATTATCCTCTAATACCAGCTGCCCACCTTGTACTTTTTAATAGTCAAGTTTGAATATCGACTAGTGGATGACAGCAACTTGCCGTGTCCCACACATACTTCATGTGTCCAGTCTATATGAAAGGTCCCTAATCACACCTTAAGATGCTTCTAAGGTGTTTTCCCCTTCCCAATTGCTCTGACTGATTGAGACTGAGAGTTTGCATGGAATCAATTCATGCAACAGCTTTCAAAGGAGACTCCAGCTCCCGCTTTGCTGGTAGCAAAACCATATCCTGTTTCCAAAAAAATAGCAAGCAGCAGAGAAATTGGAATAGAGACACTCCTTGGCACAGAGGTATCTTACTTGGGCCCCTCATGTTCCCTCTGCTTTATGTATTCCAGAAAGCCTTTAATTAATGCCAGTCTGCGTATTTTTTCTTCTACTGTGACTTCAGCTCCCCAACTGCTCTGGTTATCCCTGAGCCTGAAAACCTGGACCATTCTGAGGGTGTCCCAGTATTTTAGTTTTAAAGATCATATTTAAAAGGATTGGTGTCTAAAAGGCTGAGTCAACTTTATCACTGCTAAAATGGTATTTTAACCTGAGATCTGTCTTGAAATGTAACTTGAGGTAACAGAACAAAGTAATAATGAATGAAATAATTTTTGTTTTGAGAATAAATATCTTCCTTGTCTGCTTCAGTATTTCAGACACTATTTACCAATTTAATTTGTGTTACTTAAGGAAACTGCACTTTAAACATCTTCAACCCCTTCAAATTGACAGCTAGTATCCCCCTCCTCAAGGGAAAGATGCAAACTCCAGCCTTGTTCACTTCTTTTTTTGAGTATTTGTACCACTCATATTACATGGCTTTTGTTGGAACCTGCCTTTCCCTCATCCTTCTTCCCCATTAACTGCATACTAATGCAGACTTTAATTTGTACATTTGAAAATCAGGAATTAAATCTTTATTAGAACTTTTTGAAGACACAGACAGAATCTTTTGTGTCACATAGTAAAAAATACTACGGAGTCCTTGCAGTAGGTGCACACCTTTAGCTCTAGCTCTAGCTAAAGCATCATATAAGATAAAACAAGGAGCAGGGCATAAAATTCATTTTCTCCAAAAGCTTACTTAGTTTTAGGGGGTTTCCCATCATCTGGTCAGAATTTGTGGGACTATATTTGCCATGGCCTTAAATTCTGCAGGGGGCAGAATTGACAAGTTATTCACCTAACCTATACCAGGAGGTTTCAATCCCAGACAAAAGATTGTTTTTGGGTAAAGACAGTTATGCCAACAGGAAAACCCCCACTACCCCCCTGCCATCCCCCCCAACTCCTCCC
>VXAY01004719.1:1966864-1983013 GCA_013399855.1 Oxyruncus cristatus | reverse complement strand
CGAATCATTTGCGTGCGGTACGGGTGTTTTCTCTCCTCCTTATCCTTTTTTTTTTTTTTTAATACATAAATTATCTCATGCCTTCATTCCGCTTTATTCCTAGGACGTGACGCTCCGGCCTCGGCCCCGCCCCTCGCGCGGTCCGTCCTCCCCCGCGGTTTGTCCCTCCGGCCGGCCCGTAACGCCGGCTCCTCGCGGCTCCATCATGGCGGGCGCCGCGGGCTCTGCCGAGGGTCTGCGTTACGCCGAGTACGCACGGGCCCCTACGGACGCCGGCAGGGGCCAAGCCGAGTTGGACCGCGGGCTGGTGAGCGCATGGCGGAAGCCCCCAGCTCCCGGGGCCGGGAGGCCGGCGCTGCCCCCCTTCTTACCCAAGGCGTCACAGACGCCCACGGGGGGAAGCTTGTGAGCGCCGGGACAGCGGGGCGGGATGGCGCTGCGCAGAACAGGCGTCCTCCTCCGGGCTGGGCTGGGAGGGCGGGTGGCGGTGGCCGGCGGGAGAGGGCAGCGAGGTGCCGCAGTGCCGCGAGGGGAGCTGCAGCGTGGGCAGCGGTGTGACGGCCCGGCCTTGAGGGGAAGGGGGCCCCCAGGATTCAGGAATGCTCGTGGTCGGGAGGAATCGGAGGGTCCGCAAACAATCAGAAAGTTTTGTTAGGAAGTTACGCGCTTGGCACGGAAATTGGTATGTTAGTCCTTGACACCTCATGGCCGTGGGTTTTTGATAAAGGAATAAGGTGAAAAGGAAGAGAGAAAGAGAGAGATGAATTAGAGGGTAAGAGAGGGAGAAAGAAGGAAAGAGGGGAAAAGTGAGAGAAGAAAAAGAGAAAGAAAGGAGATTATCAGTTCTGGTTTCATTGTCGGTCCAGCTGACAGGATGTTCAGGGTCCTGGGGGTACCACTTGGGCTTGGTGGGTACCTTTTTATGGACAGGTTTCCCTACCCTGGAGACAGGTTCCTCACTTTCTATGGGAATTAGTCATCATGTGCAGCCTCTTCTTTCAGATCTCTCTGGAAATGAGTCAGGGGGCCTCAGGGCTCTTGGGTGGCCTTGATACCCCCCTTACAGTCCATGCCCATTTCTTGACCCTTTTCCTGTGCTTGCGCTGTGCTGTGCTGTGTTTATCTCCAAGAAACAGAACAAGGAAAAGTGCTGCCTCCGCATGTCCCCCTTCTTCAGTCACTTTTTGTTCTTTCCCACTGCGTGTTCTTACTGATAGACCTTGTCTGTTACTACCATTGGTCCTTGAGTGGCTCCACAGTGTTGAGACATACACCTTGGCCCTTTCTGGGATCCTGCAGTGGGGTACACGGGAGCGCTTCAGCCCTGGCATTCTCAGGTGTGAGCAAACAAAGCCGAAAATTTTTGTTCCTCTGCCCCGAGGAGGTGATGTGATACCTGTGGTGTTTTCACCCACTGTGCAGGTGTTGTTATGGCAGGTGGGTTTGAGTGTTGATGGTTTCATAGAACTCTGCTTCAGCAAAGTAATTCTCACCTGGTATTTTGTAATGTGGGAGAGTCTGGGTTAGTCTGGAGTGGAGGCCAAACGTCTCTGAAATTTCCTATGTTGTACTGTGGTCTAGAGGGAACGGTGGTGGGTTTTTATCCCAGTCCTTTATTCTAGTCACTTGGATTAGTTCATGAAACAGTGAATTCCCATTGGAAAAAAGAATTGGGAAAAATATGTGAATTACTACGTAAAGCCCTAGGTGGTGAAGTTTTCACGTTTTTTGAAATGGCTTAGAAGTCATACTTGCCTTACTTAATTGTGTTGTCACTACACTATTTCTGCTTTTTAAAAATACAGTTTTAAAAATTACAGTTCTTTAAGTCATGTATTCACTGTTACTACAGTCCAGGACTTTGTGGTTTTTTTTCAACAGGAGAGTCTTTCTTGTGTATTGAGTGGCAAGCTGTGTAATCTTAAGAAGTTAACTCTGAAACTCATTATCGTCACAGTCATTCTCCCTTGGAATGCTAGCAGGGAATTCTTAGTGAATTTTGTTGAGTCCTAGGACGTTCTTACCTATCTGGGATGAAAGTTGCATCTGGGGTTAGCATGGCTTGCTTTGTAGCCGTGAGTATTGTCACATTCTTAGTAAGGTCCAGACACTGATGTAGGCCTTCAGAGGACTAGAATCTAGATTACTGCTGAAATTTATTCTTTAACCAGGCCTTTCAGTGGAGAATGCAGTGGTTTTTAGGCATATCTACATTGTAAACTGTTAGCATACAGTTGGACGTAGAAGCTATTTTAGGGTTTCTCTGGATGGTGTTATGTAGATAATGGAAGAAAGAACAGCATACATAATGCATTCACAGCTAAGCAGTTCAGAAGGAGGTCAAGTTGTGTATAAACAAGTTCTAAAATTTTGCCAGAGAGAAATAGCAAAACCAACCGTAGTGCTGTGCCTCTGACACCCTACAGGGTGATGAGGCCTTCTTGCTGTGGTGGAACAGAACAGTTGTAGGAGAAGCAAAGTCCAACAGCAGCATCCATCTCTTGAGTCTGAAAGATTCAATATCCTACCCTGAATCTTTGTTGTGAGTTGTCCGCAATTTTAGCTGAAGTCACTTGTTCATGGTCACTTTTATTCTTGTAATTGTTTTACAAAACTGTTTGGAGCGATGGAAGAGCAACAGTGGAAGCATGAAGAGTCTGTTCTCAAAGATAACGGCAAGAGGTCATTGTTAATATATACTCAGGAAAATTGATTTGAATACCTTATGGTGATGCTTCTGTTAGTGAATCTGTTTGCTCTGGTACAGTTTCCTATGAAAAACTCTGCACTCATAACTTTGTATACAAATCAAAAAAGTTGCTGTAAAATAAATTACACAAATTGACATAAAAATTGTGTCAGTATGGAGAGCAGCATCTTGCTGAAATTACTTTTAATTCACTGTTGGAAAGCGAATGAAATTTCGTAGGAAGGTAAAACTGGAAGGAAAACATTAGATTATGAAATCAAATCGGTTGCAGATAGTTTATAATATAATCCCACTTCAGAATGTTTCTGGCTCCATATAGAGTTAATTAGGTGTTTTTTTCTTAAGCCTTATTCTGTCTTCCATACCAAACAATCACTTATTTCAGGTCAAGAAATTTTATTTTAGGGAAAATTTAATTTCAGAAATATTTTTGTATCCTTGATTAGTATACTTGTGTATCCTACTTCTTAGTAGCATACAGCACTAAAAAAAAAAACAAAGAAAAAACCAACCAACCAAACAAACAAAACCCACAAAAAAAACCCAAAAAACCCAAATCAAACCTTCTTAAAATTAAATTTTTAGTTAAGCAACTTACACTTGTGTGTTTATTTAAACGTAAGTACATAATTCCTATTTTGCTGCTCTGTGACTAAGCATGGATTAGTTACAAAATGCCATCCAACCCATGTCAACAAATTATTACTTTCTCTGTGCTTTTTATTCTATTATACTATACTGTATGTTTCCAAGGCAAAAGACTGTAGAGCTCTTGCTGTGTATCTAAAAGCTAAGTTATGAGGACAGCAAAATATTTTTTATTTGACCAAGAGGGGTGTTTTCGCTGGTGGTAGAAGAACCACTGTATAAAATCCAAATTCTGTGCAAGCAGATATGTTGTAACATTCATACAGGTGACTCTTGCAACCCATAATCAGATGTACTCGAGTTGTGCTGAAATTTGAAAGTGATGCATTTGAAATTCTTTTGTTTATAAGTTTTTTTCCTACTTCATAGAAGGAAGAACCATAGTGCTAAGAACTACATGAGAACTAACTATATTTTTTAAGTATGGTTAAGCTGGCAGAGCACTGTGGATTAGACATTTGCAACAATATCTCATTCTTCCCTGTTCCTTCTGCTAAAAAGTTAGGGCTACGGAAGAATTAAGTATTGAAGGATTAGACAGCAGGTCTCTGTATGCTAACAGTATGTGATACATGCCTCTGAACATACTGGGTGTTAATTCATATACTTTATCCTATTTTGTTTGCCAAATGCTTAGGTAAATCAGGTCTTGCAGTTGCCATTCTGATGCTTACGTTTTCTTATACACATTTCTGAAAATAATTAAGAAAATTCAGGTTTTGCAGATTTAGCATAACTTTTTTATTAGTTTCCTTTATCTGAGAGAGTTTATTACTGAAAATTGAAGTACCCAGTAAAGTTAAAATACTGAGATCAGCAGAATAGTGTGGGATTGATGGCTAACCTTTGGGAGTTGATTCATTGAATAAAGAAAGGGACAGATGTTACTTTAATCTTTTATTTCTTTATTTTTCCCTCATGGATCTTAACAGAATGCTTTCATTTAAAACCCACATCTTGGAAGTTTCTTAATGACATTTTTAGAGGGGTGGGAAGGTCAATTCTGTAATAATTGAAAGTCAGTGTGTATGTATTTATTTATTTATCCCTTATGAATCGGAAATAAAATGCAATTTCAAGCAATAGACAAAAATGATTGCAGTGGTAGTTGTATTAGCACGCAGTAAATGAACTGCTGCCTTCCACAGTAATAGTGAGTTGCTTTCATTTAATATTGACGTGAAAGGAGTGCATTTAATTAAAGCTTTGGACTTTGCATTTCAAAGCACCAGGCTAGCCTTGACTGATTCTTTTAGATACACAACTGATTTAAGTGAGTGTGGAAAAGGAAACGGAGTCAAGCTGGACTTAAAGGATCTACTGGTTAGTACTTGAAATTGCCACTAATTCTATGAGAGCCCTTGTAAGTAAAGGACAAACTGTGCAGTCTCTCTAACATTGATTCCAATTCAGTTTTTGCCCCATGGGTATAGTTAGGATATGTTCGCACCATAACAAACATTCAAGATGCTTTTTATGACAAGTAATCACTTCTTGGCTGCTATTTGGCAAGTGACTCTTCTCTAACCTGCTCATAATGCAAGTAATTACTGATTCCTCCACTGTTTCACACAGTTGAACTGCTGCTTTCCAGCCAAAATTGACAGAATCACAGAATATTCTGAGTTGGAAGGGACCCACAAAGATCATCAAGTCCACCTCTTAAGTGAATGGCCCATGCAGGGATCAAACCCACAACCTTGGCATTATTAGCATCATTCTCCAACCAGTGGAGCTAATCTTAGGGTCATAAGAGGAATTACCATAAACCAGTATTTCTCAGGTGGTCATACCTCACTTCAAAATGTGGGCAGTCTTTCACGCCTCTCTGACTTGAGCTTTGTACCACTTTTACAGAGTTTTTTGGCTTGTCTTCCTTTTCCCTTTGGTCCTGCATCCTGCTCCTATTCCAGAGCTGCTGTCACGTTTTTTCACCTGCTATTTTCCAGGCAGCCCTCTTTCCGCTAACTGCTACTGCTTTCCACTGAGATTGAAATAATGCATCCCGAGCAGACATGGCTGATTCTGTCAAAGGCCCTTAGGGGTCTCTACACTGTGCTCCCAGATTACTGTGCAAACACATGCTATTTCTGCACTAAACTGACTGAATCCTGGTATTATTTATTAGCCTGTTCTCTGTGCTTGTTCTTACCTGTGATGAGGTGTCTGCTGCTAATGCCTTGTTGCAACCTGTATATCTCTCTGTAAACTGCTGATTTAAACCACCTTTTTGGTGCAAAGCAAGTATATCTTAATCTGGACAAGCACAGGCTAATAAGTATTATTTTTTTTTTTGCCTGTGTGATCTATTTCAGACATTGTTGAACTCTTAATTGACTACAACCACTGAGTAAAAGATTCTTGCTGCCACTCTGAATCAAAGTCATGGAAACTCTTGAATATTAATCTATGCTCACAAATCACATAACAGAATAATATAGAATTGCTATAGAGTTGTGATATTTTCAGAAACCTTGTGGCTGGTTGTAGTTCCTGTCTGAACAGAGGAATTAGAGGAATTCTTTTTAAGGTTCGAATATTGAAAGCCTGGGAAAACTTGATTTGTGAGAAGAAATTAAAAGAGTTTGAGTTTAGTGAGGATATGAACTGTGTGCTTGATTGTTTTACATCTTATGCCATTTAGGGTAACATGCTTAAGTTTTTTCACGGTCTGAAGATTAAGGGAAATTTGGAGGAATTGAAAGGAACAACAGACATAAAACTACTATGTTATTTTTACGTTCAGAAATGAATACTAATATCCAGACTGAAGAGTACACTGAAATGGAAGAGTTCTGTTACTAAAATGGGATAGACAGGCAGACTTTTAAGGCCAGAATTCCCCCAGTCTTGACTCCGGAGCTTCAGTTTCAGTATGTTTAGTGAGTCTTTTTTTTTTCCCTTTTTCTTAATTGAAACATCTTGTACAGCTGCCTGTTTGTGGGCAATGTTTTCAGTCCATATTCTGGCCCGTACTAAACCAACTCTAGGAAGGCTTTAAAAACATTATTTCCAAACTCTTGGATACAATTGAAGACAAAGAATTTTAGCCCCAGGAATCTTAGTAGCAAAGGCAACTTGGCTCCAGATCTAGTTATTAGGGCACTTGCATTGATGGTTGAGCTTTAAGTCCTTCTGTCAGACTTGTTTGTACAAAATGTATAAATCAGTTACTGGGTAATTGCAGAAGTAAGTCATATATAGAAGAGACAGTCTGGTGATAAAAGCATTTTCACTGTCATTATGCTTTGAATTCACTATAAACAAGCCTAATCTGATTTCTCAGGTTTCCCAGGGAAAAATACAAGGCATTATTGAACTGTCATATGATAAGACAGGTAATGCCACAGATGATTATTTCATTTGTTTCAAAGATTACATGTAGGCTTTTCAGAAATGGAGAGCTTGTTACCCTTCTTGTATTCTGCAAACATGTGAGAAGTGAGTCCCTTCTTCAGGGTTTACCCCCACCTTTCGTCAGCATCTTGATCAGTGTGAAGATACTTATTACTGTCCTTCTTGAGGTGCCTTTTTTTCAAACACTGTGGAGGAAAATACATACACCTGATAGTGGAGTTTTGAGTCAGCTCTTTGTATTTTTGTAATGAACAGATACTTTCTGTTACATACTGTGTTGAACTAGTCTACACAAGTAATTTCAAGTAATCCTGAATAGTTGTCTGCCTTGTGTTTTTATCATGACATACTATGGGCTGATTTCAGTATATGTTCACTGACTTGCTAGCAGGTAGTTCCAAGTTAAATCTGATGTGTTGGCATGGGTTAATGGGACTGAACTATAAAAATCTAATGTAGCCTGAGGAATACAAAACTTACTTTCATCTTTCTTGTAAATTATATATTAAATGTCCACATCAGACATCAGAAATACTTGTTAAAGTAAAAGGTGCATTTATATCAAATTATAGTTTGCATGTTATTCTGATTCCTGTTTTTCTGCTTTAGGCCAGAACTATGATAGCAGTTGGACTTGGTGTTGCAACTGTTGCATTTGCAGGTAAGCTAAATTACCAGCTGAGTATGGAACTCTCACTTGTGAGCTGCTGTTTCAGAAAGGGTTAATGAAGTTTTAATGGATATAAAGAGTGGAAAGTAGAAAGGTTGCTTGAAAGAAGAGAATTGTCTGGTTATAGTTCCTGTCACTTCAAAGCCATATTTTCAAAAATTCTTTTTGAAAAGTGGAGAAAACTGGAGAAAGTAATTTTATAGACAACAGCTAAAATATTCCATCTGCTTTTTGTCTGCAATATGTAAGGTGAAAAGTTTACATTATTTGGTTAATAACACATTGCAGTGTGGAGGCTTTTTAGTACAGAAGAGCACAAGAAGATCTTGTGATTTGAAGGTCATCCTCAACAAATTCAAACAGAGAAAAACAGAAGGTTTAAGTGACTACAGTGATTTATCATACTAAACTCTTTTCATAGGAGTTTGTTTATTACCTAAACTCTTTGCATCTGGACTGTATGTTACTCTGAAAAATAGGTTCTAGTCTGAACACAGGGCATGAGTTTAGCATGATTTATTCCCTGGGTTACCTGGTCTGGATAATTGTCCCTTCTGGTTTTGAAATACATGAATTGATTTCTATTATTTTCAGCATACAAAAGCAATGTGCAAGTACATGCACCAAGAATAGATTTAGTAGATGAACAAGTTGCACGAAACTTAAGCAGGTGTTTGGTGGGTACAGTTGTGTTGTTGTGATTAGGAAAAGGAAAGACAAGATCTTTGGTGATGTACATGCATTAAGCAGTTGGTTTATGTGCCTTTGTAGAAGCAGAAGAGGAACGTCCATAGAATTTTCTTCTGCTGGTTGAGCTGAAGAATTAATAGTAACTGTCAAAGTAACAGAAAAAGTGAGATAACAGTACATCACAACATTCCAACAGAGATACTCTTAACAGTGTTTTAACTTCTGTGTTAACATAGGCACAGGCTTAGATCACTAAAATAACTAATGGGCACGTTGTGTATTTTAAGAATGAAGACAAGATGCTATTTGAATGAAGCAGAGCCACATTGTATACAAAGTTTTTGCACTGTGTGCAATACTAAGTTACGTTACTAATGAATAGTTAATCAAAACATAATTGGGGATAGGGGATTTGTGGGGAAAATCCTCCAGTCACATGACATAAACCTTGATTCTGTCCACAGCTAGGAAAGGCTAGTTCTTTCATTTGAAGACATAACCTTTGAAGAGTGTTTAATTAATAATGTGTATCCAAAGCTAATGTTTCAAACGGCCCTTTTTCTTAGAGTTCACAAGGCAGATATCTTCATTTATCATATTGAAATGTATTTAAATCTGTTTATATAGTGAGTAAACACAATGGATCTTTGCAGTCCATGACTAGGTGTTTAGATGAAGTACATTAAAATTCTTCTTCCTCTCCCAGTAGTTTGTGGGTTTTTTTAAACCGAATGTTTTTGGTTTTATGATGAACATAGATTGGAGGGGGGTTTTTTTTTTGTAGTGAGTATTGGTTATAATTTCATTTAACTACCATCTTTTTCAGGTCGTTATGCTTTCCACCTTTGGAAACCGTTGGAGCAGGCAATTACAGAGACAGCAAAGAGGATTACGACTTCTGTAAGTTTAGATGTTACTTTATGCTAAATGTATGATTTTGTATTTCTAGTATTCAGAAAGGAGACACTTTATGTTAAATACGGGAAGTGCCACATAGTTTGTTTTTTACCCAGGATAGGGCTGCTCCCTATCGTGTATGTTTTGGTGTATTGTCTGCTATGTTTTAAATATTTATGGTGGTTTGTAAGTTGGATAAACAGTTCTAGCCTTTCTATCAATGTTCCTTGCTTTGGAACCCTAGCAAGTGTATGATACTATACACTTACTTACTAGTAAGTGTATGGTAAATTGTTGAAGTGTGCTGTGAGACAATCACTAATGCCTAAAGATTGTAAAGTGGTGACATGCAGTTTCGTTTCAAGAAGCTAAAAGTAAAAGGATTTAGTCTTTTAGATATAGTGTTAAAAATATAGTGTTAAATTGATAAACTTGTAGGAAAGGTTGCCATGGAGATGGGGGAGCTTGTGTTCTGATTCACATATGAGTTGTCTTTTTTCCTTCCCCAGCTAATTTGAACTTTTAACCAAGTTTTTGTTCTTTGATTTGGCCTTATATATAATAATAACATAAAAAATCAAGACGTGGAGTGTTATGAGAGGAGCATATGCAGGGAATATTTGAGAGCATTTACTTTCTGCTTCAGTGGCTGTGTTTTCCTCTGGTAAATAAATACATATGTTCAATTCCCGTTTGATTAAAGTGATTCCCAGTGAGGTAGGTGTCTGCTTCTGGCAGTTTGTTACTTCAGAGTTCATAGTCTCTGAACTCTTATCCCAGCAAAGGAATACAATTCCCCTTTTGATGTGGATGGGTGAGTGTGATCAGGGAGTAGTTGTTGCAGATTATTATTTCCTGAAAAATAAATCAAAGGTAAGTTTTTTTAAAAACATGATCATTAGCATTGTACCTACTAATGTTAGGCCAGTTGCAACACAGAGCCGCTCTAGATAGACACTGCAGTCCAAATTCGTTTGCCATCTGTCCTTGGTGTTCATGTGCTGAAGAGGGAAGCTTGATCAAGACAAGCTTCCTGGGGAGGAGAAGACTCAGCTGTCCCCTTGGGGCTGGTTCACATTTGTTCTTCATTGTGATGTGTGTCAGCCAAAAATGGTGGTCCTGGATTTGTTTTTTGCTCTCTGTCCCTCTATTGCATTGCTGTTGTGAGACCAATGCCAATTTTTTTTTTCTTTTTCAAAGTAATCTTTGAGAGATTCCCAGGTTGCCTGCCAAAACAGCAGGGGGGACTTTAGGTACTGTGAATTAAATTGCTTTCACATGATAAAGATACAGTGTGACTTGAAGGCTTGCTAGATGTATCTAGCAGTACATGTGGCTTCTGGGTAGGGAGTGCTTCAATCTTCACTCTTCCTCCCTTTCTAGCAGTTATACTCCAGCAATTCTTTTTCTATCCGTTTTTAGATATAGGCTAGAGAATCTAAATTCAGATGTGTTCATATGAGAAAGCAGGCAGTGACTCTTTTTAACACATTGAAATATGACATGCTACTGCACTGAGAGGTGTCTGTTCCTTGGAAACTGTACCCCTCAGTACTGGCTGAGCCAAGTTCGTTACATACCTATCTCATTTTTACCACAGTGACTTTTGAGGCCTGCAGAATTCATGAACAACTGTAAAGAGCAAACCAGAAGCTTCTGCATTCTGAGTGTTCCTAGTCCCTGGAGTAGTATCCTCCATCTTACTTACTCTATCTTCCTCCCTTACTGCCCAGAATTGTGGGTTGATTATTCCACTAGAGTATCTCCCTTCTGCTATTCTATTTTTTAACTTGAAAATACAAGTTTTCAGTGTAAGATGAGATCTGCTGAATACAGTAAAAACTCTCTTCCTGATTGCTATTAACTGAATATATTTGTCAGCTTTACAGTAGTCACTTGTGACATTTGTGAGGATAGTGATAGTATTTTTCTTCTACAACTGCCGTCCAAATTTAAGAACCTTATATAATTCTTAGCCAAGATCATTTGATTTTTACTAGTTTGCAGCTACTACTTTCTTGGATTGTATTTTTTTAATGTTTTTTCTTCTGCCAGCTTGGTCGCTGTAATTTCCAGTGGTTATTCTAGCTTTCTAGAATCAAATCCTGTCCTTCATTGCCTTTTTTTTTTTTTGAGTCTGCGAAGCAGCTGCCTATTCAAAAGCTATCTTGTTCTCTCAGTGAGCCCCCACTCTTCCTCCCCATTTACAATTCTTTCCCTCCTTTGTTTGCAGTAGAAGTCACAATTCATGTTGGTCCCTCCCAGTCACACAAGATAATACAGATGCTGTTTATTCTTTCTTCCTGCTCACTAATAAATGACATCAGAAAGGTCAAGTTGAGCAATTACAAAATGATCATTTAAAATGCTGCTGGCTGTATCTTGAGTATTTGACACTTCTTAGTTACTTACCTAAGTAAGTAGTGTGAACAGTCAACAAGTGCACTCATCTTTTAGTCAAAAATAGTAAGTAAAGGCAAGTAAAAATGTTATGTTTTATTCTGAACTTTTACCTCTCACTTAACTTCAACTTAAAGCAGTTACTTCATATTTAAGAATATATATTTGTAAATACTGTTGTAATTTAGCCTTAAAGTTTTCTGCCATTTTTATTTCAGTGGAGAAAGGCATTAGAGGAAACATTGTCATTTCCCCTTTATGAAAAGACATAATGCTCACTTCCGGAGAAATGCTTTTTCAGTTTGAGCCTAGCTTTATCACTGTCATCACAGATGTCAGTGACACTGTTTTGTTTCTGTGTGTAGTGACAAGAGTCTGTTGCCAGTAGAAGGTGCATGGCACTAAGTAGTCAATTGGCTTTTCTTTCTCAGAATAAATGCTATTAATTATAATGTTAATATCCCAATGTGTCCTTAAAATGTGAACTAAAAAGGCAAGTATTTCAGTAGCATTCATTACCTTTCTCTGCTGAATTAATGATGCTGAAGGAAGATAGATAGATAGATAGATAGATAGATAGATAGATAGATAGATAGATAGATACAACAAAGATACTGAGCACAGAAACAGCAATTCTAGGCCAAATGAACTGTCAAAATACTCAAATCCCACTATCCCGAAAATTCTGTGTTCCATAAGAAAAGGATGTCTTCTATAGCACTTCATTAGACTTTTGCATCATGTTTCCCTTATTGGATCTGATTCTGTGCAGACTCATAGAGTTCTGAATTGAAAGGTGAGGGTAGCCACCATCTCTCTTGCTCTTAATTGAAAATCAAGTTTCCAGAGAACACTGTGATTTGTGGGCCATTTTATTTTTTTCCCTCTAACTAAATTTGAGGAAGTTGATGTAAGCAAAATTAGACTCTGTATTATGTAACAGCTTCTAAATAGTTTATTATTGTAGTTTGGGTTTTATGTTTTGTTTTTTTTTCCTTCCAGTGTTTGTTACCTTTTCAGTGGAGGACTTTATTGGTGCTGGAACAACAACATATAGAGTTTTCAGAAAAATTCACTACTCCATTTGATGGTCTTAGTTTTGGTGTTTTCAGTCTCTTAACTGGCATGGAAACAGTGATCAGGCTTTTCCTGTGCAATGTCGGAAAAAGTATCATGAAGGTGTCATGGCCCATATGCATTGGATTTTCCTAGCAGATTGCTTTTGTGAAAATTTGCAAGACTGAATACACATTTGCAAAGCAAGTGCAGCCATTTTCTGTCCCTCCCCCTGCCCCAAACCTATTAATAGCATTTGTTCAGGACAGAGAATTTGCTTACATAAGTTGCTAAGCAGTAATAATGTGCAAGAAAATTGAGTAAATTAAATTATAGCCTCCCCTCCCCCCAAGTAGTACAAAGAAATGGAGACCTCATTTCAATGATTTTTTTCAGTACTGAATTTTCTTTGCAATTTCTGGAGTTAATAAATAATCAAGTATCTAGAACTGCCTGCTCACTGAGGAGTTCTCATAGCAGAAAAATATCATTACAGCTATTACTTAAAATTTACAACTAGGAAAAAAATGCTTCACTTTGAGTAGCATGCAAAAGTTGTTTCATTAGAGAAGTAGAAATTTGCCAAGGTGTTTCCTAAAATGAATGCTAAATGTTTCTTCCCCTTTTTTCTAACCAGTGGGAAAAATGGCTTTTATGTCTGATTTCCTTTTACTATAAATTCTGTTTAGGATGAAGATTTTAATTTAAGAATTGATTATTCTTGCTACATCCTTCATTTCTGAGGAAATTTTTTTTTTTTCTTGAAGACCAGTTCAACAAACTTCTTTGTTTATGTACAAAAGGACACAGACACCAAAATTTCTTTTTTCATTCCTCTTGGAAGTGAACTGAATCAAGGCTTCCTGAGGTTAGAACACTGTCAAGAAAGTAGACTTTAAAAACATGAAAAAATATTTATGAATGTAAGCCTATAGCCATCCCTCCCTATTCTTACATTTCAAATAGTATTTTAGATGAAACCTACCAAGAACAGAGACAAGCTGTGGTACAGATAGTTCAAATATTACTCTTCTTTACATGAATACTGAACCAGAGTTCTCCTGTGTTAGAGTTGTGTATCAGAGTTGAAGGGCAGAGAAGAATTAACCTTTTCAGGAAACATCTGCACCTAGGCTGCTTTGGGAGAAGCTCTGGAGAAATCTTTCAGAGGACATTAAATTGTGCTTTCCTCTCCTGGCTGTAATAGTTGTTTGGCCTCATTGCAAATTTCTGTGCAGTTCTGCCTCCTCAAGAGTGTTATCTGTTGACCATTAAATTATTAGCATCATTTCCTCTCAGAGAACAAGAGAAGCCTTGTATATTCCCCTCATGTTACATACTCTAGCCTGTAATGTTGATGTGCACTGTTACAAACCTGGTTTGTGTTACCCTGTAGCTATAGAAGCGGTTCTTCAACAATGTCCAGAGTTACTTCAGCTTTGATACCTGTAGTGTCACAGTAGTGGTTGTTTGGTGCATGTTTTGCGATGGAAAGAAGGAAGATAAAATTAGTTTTGGATCATAACAGCACACGAGAAAATCTTTCTGTGGCTGTATGTGACTTTATGGTAGCAGTAGGTATTTCTGAACCACACTTTGGGAAGAATGTCTCTTCTAAGTTTAATTAAAGTCTTTACTTAGATTTCGTAGGCAGAGCCCTTTAAATGCTTTAATGCTTTTGAAATTACATAAGAGAGTTTGTGTAGACATAAGGCAAAATTTTCACTGAATTTGGATGGCTATATTTAGTGAGAAGAGTGTTTTATTAAGGGCCAGGCATATTTTTCCCTGGGGGTAAAAGGAACACTTGAAAATAATCTCAGCTCTTGGGCCAGACTTCCCTTTGATAGCAACAAAAGAAGCTTATTTTTCCCCAGTTGATAGGTTTTGCATTGAGGAAAAAAAATCAGTCTTGTTAAGTGATTTCTGTGTGCCAGTTCCCCAAGGCAGGCTGTCTTGGAGCTACATCTGCTGCCTCTGGGACTTACAGAAAGGTTTACTGTGAGATCACTGCTAACCATCGGTGGTCGTTCAGTAAATTATTTTTTTTAATTTAAAATAGGTCTATAGTTGACAAATATGCCTTCGACCCATTTCCTATGACAGTTAATTGTTGTAATGTTTTACTCTTATCTCCATCTCCTCTTTTTAAATGTTTTTTCCCACTGTTTTTTCTTCCCTTCTTAAAGCAGTGGATAAAGTCTCACATGATAAGAAGTTTAAAAAAATTAACCTCAGATCCTGTATCTAAGCATTGTCAGTCATTGGTGTTGGGAGAAGGATGTAAAGGCAAAAGTTGGTTAGGATTTCCCTGTACTTTACTACTTTCCAGTGTTCTCCAGCTCAGTGATTTTTCTGAAACAGAGGTTGTGGCTTTATGCTAAGCCTTTTAATTGTTTCTTTTTGGTAATTTTCAGGTTTCCTTTAAAGAACTCATATTTTTTTTTAAGTAAAATTCCTTCAAGTGGAAAAAAGATACTGACTTTTCATCAGTATATTGTATTTATCTGTTCTTATCTCTGTTGTTGTTTTTACCTACTGTCTTTGTAGAAATATCTGGAGTCAGTAATTTCCTTGGATGACATACTTTGTCATTTTTTGTTATGATGTTACCTAAGCTGTCCTCAAAAAGTATCCAGCTTTCCTTCCCCTGCCCTCCCCAACACAAACACTGTACTACTCTGTGCTAGTATGTACTTTAATTCTGGACTTTTTTGCCTGAAGGTAGGATTTTAATGGTTGTGGCTATTAATATCTCTTATTAACAGTAGAAGATTGTAAAAACACAGAAAGGAAGATTTTGAAAACACAGATAGTTATTTTTAAGTCAATTTTTGCATGTGTTAACACTCAGGAGAAGTCCTTTCATATTAGCTGGTTTGCAGTCATTCCATGCCTTTGAAATAAATTATAGATGAATGTAATGCTCTGAATGAGGTCATATAAATACGATTTAGTTCCTGGCACCTTGTACATGAAACTAATTATTGCTTCTTTTCCCTTTCTTCTTTTTAGAGTTTTTCATCATACTATAAAGGAGGATTTGAACAGAAAATGAGTAGGCGAGAAGCTAGTCTTATTTTAGGTGTAAGGTAGGTGTGTTGCATCAATATGTTTTAGTTTAGCAAGTATTGAATCAAACAAATGCATGTTGCAGGAATGTGGAATGCTCATGCCGAAAACATGTAAGAGACTTTTTTTGTAAGAGACTTCTAATGGCTTATAAATTATTCTAATATTCTGCTTAAACTAAAAAGCGAACAATAAAATGCTTATAAACCCTGTGATTTGTGTTTGTATTGGAGGCATAGTAACATACTGCAGTGGAGTAATGTTCTTGCTGTGCCCTGAGTCCCTGTCAAAGGTTTAGCCCTGTGATTTCTGCACAGTTTTTATGAACTCATAAATTTCACTAATAGGTAAGAAGAGTTCGTATAGGCAAAACAGTTCTCTTGACATGGGGATTAATATTAAAATTTATTGCTACACGGTAAGAACTAAGGGAATACTTATATACACAACAACTCTAACTAGTTTTCTTATAATAACAAACTTATATATTTACAAATACCACCCCTCCTTCTTTTCTTCAAAAACAGTCTAGAGGAAGAAGAAGAAAAAAAGTCTTTAAGGTAACAGTTCCAAATCACCGCAGCTTGAAGATCTCTCTCTCTCTCTCCATCGGAATGCAGGGGAGTCTGCCTCCCACCTCTAGCCACTT